>PVJX010001883.1:69151-145674 GCA_004027295.1 Dolichotis patagonum
CTTTTTCTTTTCTTTTCTTTTTTTTTTTAATAATCTGTACCGGGGATCGAACCGCGCGCTTGCAAGGCAGGCGCTTATGCCACTAAGCTAAATCCCCAGCGGCCGCCTCCTTTCTTTCTGTTGAACATGGTCTCCCTAAGTTGCCCATGCTGGCCATATCATGTTTGGCAATCTTCCTGCCTCAGCCTCGTAGAGTACTAGAATTATAGGCATATGCAACTATGCCTTACTGAAAATATTTTTTTCTCAGTGGCATGTAAGTATGCAATGATGCTTTAGATAAGGACTATGTACATATTTTCATGTACATGGGCTAGTCATCTTTCATAGAAGCTAGACTTTGGGATCAAAGAACTTTTCTGTACTTGCTTTTGTTTTGTTTTTGAGACAAGGCCTCACTAAGTTCAGGGAGGCCTCAAACTCAATGTAGTTAACCCAGGCTGGCCTTGAATTCACCATTCAGCCTCTGAAGTACTGATTTTGAGTTTTGACTAAACTGGTCCACAAGATAACTTGGAACTGAAGTAGCCTATAACCTCTGTTAGTGTTGGGCTACTCAGGATTTGGATTCATAAACTAGAAATGAGAGTGTGTTTCCAGACCCTGTTTAGCTTATATCATGAGTGATAATTTCACTTTTAAATATTGTGATGCCCAGGTCCTTTTGTGAGCTTGAAAGTACCCTGTTGCTTTGAATTTTAACATTTGAAGTGTATCATCTTTTATATTAGTGTGCTATCATTCAAGTAATGAATAGTTATAGCTGGAACTTATCTAATAAAAACATCTTTTTAGGGTTTGTGTACTGATGTGTTAAATAACTACATGTATTGTGTTACTATGTTGAAATCAAGGTAGGGGTGTGTGTGTGTAATTGTCTGTAACTCAGTCAGATTAGATTCTAGTATTAAATTACTAAGAAATTACTGTACATGCATGAGATTGGCATAATTAGATGGTGGTTTTATTATGCATGTTTCTTTTAAAACTGAGACACAGGAATATTTTGTAATGCTTAGGGGTATATTTTTCTTTTCAAAATACTTGAAGTGTGACTGAATAAAAGCTTATTAATGAATTGAATAACTGTAAATATAAACCTGTCCTATTTGATACAACTTAACGTAGAATTAATTTCCCCCTTCTTCTTCTTTTTTTTTTTTTTTGCCAACATAAAGTGGCTAAAAGCCAAGGTAAGAGACATTGCTTATTTGATCGACAGTATTTCCTCTATATTGATAGGGGCTGTGGAGCCACTAAAATTTAAAAACTCTTTTTATGTCTGTCTGCTTTTCCCTGTAGGATTTATATAAAATATACTCAGCAGTTCAAATCAGCATTTAGCTTGGCTGTGTTGATACATGAAAGATACATTGACATGTGCCTTTATATAGGAACATTAATTTTGCTAACATTTATTGCTTTGCTTATTTTTTGATAGTTGCCATGCTTTCTTTGACTTAACAATTAGGAGGTTTCCCAGACTTAATATGTCGCTTTGTTACTGAATTGTCAAGATAAAGATGACTTTTTCAAATGGGCTCTTTACCAAATTAACAGTGAAATCTATAGCTTATGTATGTATCTCAAAAATTTAAGAAATCTAATACTCAAGTGCAAAAATGTTTGATCTCAATGAATATATTTACAATAAAATAATGTGTAAAATCCAATAATCATACTTGTATTTTGTTATAAATTGATAAGAATGGTACAGTGTAACAGGAAAAATCTGAAGGCAGGTGGTTGTTTCACATTTTAAAATGTAGTTTGTCTAATAAATGTTTATGTCTTACTAAAACTGTCTGGGAATCCTTACTTCACATTCTGATGACATTAAAAAAAATACTACATGATGTTAAAACACCAAGAGAACAATTTGATATAAAAATACAAGCTTTTCTTTCCACATTTTAGCATGGAAACAACCAGCCTGCAAGAACTGGCACACTGTCGAGAACAAATCCTCCTACTCAGAAACCACCAAGCCCTCCCATGTCAGGCCGGGGAACATTGGGGTAAGAATTCCTGTACTAAAAGAAATGTCTGTGACTTAGTAAGTATATGGATCCTGTCCTGAGACCTGTGCTGTGTGATACTACCTTTTTTTGATAGCAGGGATTGAACTCAACCTTGTGTTTGCCAGGCATGTGCTTGTGTCATTGAGGTATATCCCCAGCCCATGGTACTACCTTTTACAAATACACTTTGGTTTTTATTTTCCTGAGCAGAATCCAAGATGAATCTACTTGTAGTAGTCCCTATAGACATCTGTATAAGAAAAGTTCTTTTTTTAATACCTGTAAATGAGCATCACTTATTTCTTTGCCCGCCCCCCCCCCCCCCCCTTGAGACAAGGTTTTGCTATTTAGTTCAGGCTGGCCTTGAACTTACTGTGTGGCCCAGGCTGGCCTTGAATTTTTGATGATTCATCTGCCTCTATACTCTGAGCACAGGGATGACAGGTTCGCACCATCGTGCCTGACTGTGTGTGTGTGTGTGTGTGTTTGTGTTTGTTTTTGTTTGTGTGTGTGTAATACAAATCTGACTTAAAGTTACTTTAAGTAGGACAATGTTTGAAGGTTCTTCCACATGTGTATGGTGGCTTTCCCTGTATTTAGCAATGTTTATACTACAGAACTTTGGATGACTGGTCTACTTTGTGTAGTTTGGTTAGTATTCTGCAGCTTTTCTCTCTCTCCTATTAAGTATAGCACATACTTGTAACTGTGCATCCATTGGTAATCTTAGGCTCCCTTTGTACTAGAATAGCTTTATGAGAAGGACAGTTGGAGAAATAGGAAAGGTACTGGTGGCTTCTTTCTTCCCTGTTCTCATAATTTCAAATGAGTGCTTGCCAAGACATTTCTGAATAATTATTCATTTAAAATAAAAATTAGAGATTTTTTATTTTGGGGAAAGTTGATTTCAACAATCACCTTTTTCAGAGGGTTCTAGTTTTCATTTTTATCTTTACAAATTCCTACCTCTGAAAAGAAGATATGTTATTACATAGGAAAGTAAAAATCACATGTTGAGAAATTAGTGACGTTACTTCTAGAATCAGAATATACTTCTCCATATATTTCCATATTGATGTAGAAATAAATTGCAAAGAAGATATTTAACTTCCCATGTAAAGGACAATGACTTATGGGAATAAAGTATGTTTCAAAGTTTTATATTATTGAACATCAAAAAATATAATTATCATTTTTAGAAATAAAGTTAGAATTTTCCAATTATGCTTTCCTATATTTTTCTTATATATCATAGTACAATAAAAGTTTCTGTTATTTTTAATCACAAAAGAATAATCACACATTTGGGGGGGGGATACTATGTTATCTTTCTTATTCATTACCCTTTTCTCTACTCTTCTTTAGGCGAAATACTCCTTATAAAACCCTGGAGCCTGTTAAACCCCCAACAGTTCCTAATGATTACATGACCAGTCCTGCAAGACTTGGAAGTCAGCATAGTCCAGGCAGAACAGCTTCTTTAAATCAGAGACCAAGAACACACAGGTAAAACTTGAGGATGAGCATCTGAATATTTGAGAGTGTTAGAGAATGATGCTGAACTCCTGTAAAAGGTGCTGCATAAAGATAAAGCACTGCTCTAATGCCACTATTGAATGTAAATTTTGAGAGTAATAACATTTTATGTACCTAAAATTTATTATACTTTCTGTTACTTACGTTTTTATGCTTTTTACACTTCATAGATTGTTAAGATTTTTTCTTTTTACAGAGAGATGGGGGATATGTATTTGGATTCATGCTAAGGAATATTTTTAAAATGGTCTTTCAAAAAGGCACACGGTGGGGCTGCAAGATGTAGATTATCTGCTTAGTGAATTATTTGTTTAGCATGCACAAGTCTCTGGGTTCAGCACCTTCCTTCAATAAAGCCAAGACAATCACTGTTAAATATTTTTAGACAAAAAGTTAACTATCGTAGAAGTCATACAGCATGATTTAAACTTAGGAGGTTGAAGAAAAGATTTTTAGCTCCTTTTTCTTTTTCTTTTTTTTTTTTCTTCTTGTTTTTATTATTCAAACTACTTTTCCTTTGGTTGCCCTGTGTTTGCATAGCTTCAGTTTAACTTATTTCTGAGGAAGAATTTCTTTTTCTTTTTCTTTTCTTTTTTCTTCTTTTGTACTGGGAATTGGCCTCAGGACCTCACACTTGCTAGGCAAGTGCTGTGTTGCTGAGCTGTACTCCTGGCCCCCAAAGAATTTCTTTAGAGAGTTAATATTTTAGAGTATGTTACTATTATATATACTATTATAAACATACAAGAACTGAACTGTTCACTGTGTTTTTAGAAACTCAGTTATAGAGTATAACACATATTCAGTAAAGTATCAAGCTTGAGAGATTCAGTTTGAATTCTTATGTAACCATAGCCTGAATCAGAAAATAGAGAATTACCAACAACCCAGGAGTCTGGCTCTTGCTCTTTTCAAGTTAATTGCATCTGTTTTTCTTTAGTGTAAAAGTGGCCACTTTGCTTAAATGCTTTTATAACACCAGACAAATTTATTATGTAATCAAATTTGTTTTTGTCTTCAGTTTTATTTTTCAATAACATGGACAAAGAACTTTTTTTGCCTTGACTTTTATGTTGGCAAATTAGAGTTAACTTTCCAAAGTTATTTTTGATGATTCAACTAAATAGGGCATATCAAACTGTTTGATTCTAGGTAATTGCTATTGGTTATTATTGCTATTGTTAAATACATTGTTGTAGCGCTATCTGCAGTTACTGTATCAGGTCAAGTTCAGGGTCGATCAAAATTATTCTCATTTTATATTTGTTAGTATTAAATTACCAAAAGATCAAAATAGGTTTTCCCATCTTGTAGAAATAGTTTAATCATTAATAATATTAGTTTAATAATAGTTTAGTCATATAACAACCAATTATTAAGTTACTTCATTAGATAACAGGCATATAACAAGAAGAGACAGTTTTTTTTCCCTCTCAGAGCTCATTCTGTTAGAACAGGGGTCAACAGACTTTTTCTCAATACTGCCAGATTGTCAGTATTTTAGGATTTGCAGTCCACATGGTCTGTTGCAATTACTTAGTCTTGTCATTGTAGCACAAAAACAGCTATAGACAATATGTAAGTGAATAAGCCTGGCTATATTCCAATGAAGTTTTTTTTCAGGCAGTGAAATTTGTATTTCATCAAATTTTAATGTGTTGCAAAATATTACCCTTCTTTTGATCCCCGCTCCCCAGCTATTTGACCATGTAAAACATGTTCTTAGTTCATAAGCAGTTATCAGGCAGTGGGCCAGTGTTAGCCTATGAGCCATAACTTTGCAACCCTTCTGTTAGAAAAAAGGCTTTTAAGCCAATAACTGTAGAAGAGCACAACGAATGCAAAAATACTCATATGTCTGTAATGGTACAAAGAGTATTGATTGCCTGGCTGGGGATTAGGAAAGATTTAACATTTAGGCTATTTTGTCATATCAATGGCTTTTCTCCTTTCAATAATATGTCATAATCTATAGATTGATCGTATGGGAGGAGGAAATAAAAACCTTATCCAGAGCTTATGCAGAGGTCTTCTAAATGTATTTTATTTTTTGGTGCTGGAGATCGAACTCACAACCTGGTGCTGGAGATCGAACTCACAACCTCGCCTTTGCCAAGCAGGCGCTTAACGCCGTTGAGCTAAACCCCCCGCTAAATGTATTTTATTAGTAATATTAATTTTATAAAATGTTAGGTTTCAGTGTGATATTTTCATACATCCATGTAACAGTTTTTGGTTATATACCCTCCATTGTATTTCATTCCCCCTTAAACTGATCCCTTGTCTAATAATATAATAGTCTTCGTTATTCTTTCATGTAACTCTCTGCAAAGATTCTATATATTGAGGAAAACACATAATACTTGCTGAGTGTGACTTCTTTCACTTACCATGATGAACTGTGTCATCTGTTTTCTTGTCAGTGACATAATTTTGTTATTCTTTATGGCTAAATAATACTCCATTGTGCATAAGTACTACATTTTCTTTAACCATTCACCATCAATTCACAACTAGGCTGGTTCCATATTTTGGCTGTTGTTAATTATGTTACAGTAAACATAGATATAGGTATGCTTACAGTATGTTGACTTTGATACCTTTGGGCATAATAACAAGAGTGGTAATAGCTGGATCAAACAATACCCCTGTTTTCAGTGTTTTGAGGAAACACTGTACTGATTTCCATAGGGGCTGTCCTGTTACTTTCCCACCTGCAGTACAGAAGGGTTCCTTTTTCACTTGCTTGTTCACCAGCATTCACTGCTTTCTGTATTGTTGATGACAGCCACAGCCATTCTAACTATGGTGAAATGGAACATTAGTGTAGTTTTGATCTGCATTTTTCTGATGGCTAAAGATGTTGAACATATTTTCATATATTTATCAGCCGTTTGTACTTTTTCGGGAAGTGCTTATTCAATTCATTTGCTGATTTTATTGAGTGGGAAGTTTGGTTTTTGCTGTTAAGATTTTTCAGTTCTTTATTCCAGATATAAATCTTATGTCTGAAGATTTTCTCCAATTTTTGTGGACTGTCTCTTGGCTTTTTTTTTTTTTTTTTTTTCTTGTGGTGGGGGACTGGGAATTGAACTCAGGAACTTGCGCTTGCCAGGCAGGTACTGTGCCGCTGAACTATATTCCCAGCCCCTCTTCATTTTTGTGGATTGTTTTCTTCGCTGTACAGAAGCCATTAGTACGTAGTGCCATTTGTTAATTCTTTTTTTGGCGGGGGGTACTTGGGATTGAACTCATAAGCTTGCTTGGGCCACCGAGCTAAACCCCTGGCCCCATTTGTTAATTCTTGCTATTATTTCCTGTGCTGTTGGAGTCCTATTCAGGAAATATTTGCCTGTGCCTGTAACTTTAAGTGTTTCTCCTGCTTCCTTTTTGTAGGTGCAGTTTCAGAACTTTATACCTAGGTCTTTGATCCATTGATCCATTTTGAATGCATTAGTTTTTAATTTTATGAAGAAATAAAATTTTGTAACAAAATAATAAGTGAATAATAATAGTTAACACACCATATTATCACCTTCTAATAGTTACTCAAAGCACAAGATGAAAAAAGATTCTCCGTTATAAAGAAGAAACAAACAAATAATAGCACAAAACTTTGTTTTGAATGAACTAAGAAACTAGGAGTAAAAATGAAACCAATTAAGAGTGGAATTGATAATTTGGGGAATTATTTGAATTCCTTACTTTCCATTTGTCTATGTTCTTTTTTCCTCTTATTTGTATATCTATTTTGAGTTTGTCATATAAGAGAAACTATGTGATAATTTAAGCATATATATCTGACTACTTCATTTAATATTGTATTCTCAAGTTGCATCCACTTACATATGAATGCCTCAAGGTTATGTTTATGGCAGAGCGGTACTCCATTGTGTATAAATACTACATTGTTTTTATCTGTTCATCTGCTGGTACATGTGTGGTTTCCAAGGTCTAGCTGTAATACAGTGATTTTAACACTTTTGGAAAAACACATAGGAAGGGGATAGCTGGGTCAAATGTAATTTCTGTTTTTAGTTTTTTGAGGAATCTCCACACTGACTTCCACAGCAGTTATATTAGATTATTAGGTCACATTCCTACAAATAATGGAGAAGAGTTCCTTTGCCCTATAGCCTCACTAGCATTTGTTATTACTAATCTTAACTCCAGAAAGAATAGTCTCCAGATTACTAATCTTACTCCAGAAAAAATAATCTCACTCCAAAGAATGACTATCCTTTCTGGAGTAAGAATAGTCATTCTTTCTGGAGTGAGATTATGTATCAGTATATAATAGTTTTAATTTGTATTTCTTTAATGGCCAGAAATGTTTTCAAATTAGACTCCCCAAAATAAAAGACAGTTAAAAAAAATGGGTAGCTCAAATGAATACACACTTCTCAGAAGAAGTACAAAAGACTAGTAAATAACTGGCAAAAGTGTTGAACTGATTCTTGTGCATGGTGAGAAATAGGGATCTAGTTTTATTTACATATATATTCGGTTTTGCCAGTATCAGTTGTTAAAGCTTACTTTCTTTTTAAAACATGTTTTTGGCCCCTTTGTCAAGAATTATATGACTCTAGTTCTATGAGTTTGTTTCTGTGTCTTTCTTTATTCCTCTTGGTCTACATGTCATTTTGGACCAGTACCATGCTGGTCTTGTTACTGTAGCTTTGTAGTAAGTCAGGTATTGTGATACCTGCAGCATTATTCTTTTTACTTAGAATTGCTTTGGCTATTCTAGGTCTTTTCTGTTCCCATATGAATTTCAGGGTTATTTTTTTTTAGTTCTGTGAAAGATGTTATTAGAGTTTTGATGGAAATTGCAGTGGATCTATAGTTGCTTTTGGTAATATGGCCATTTTAATAATATTAATTACACAGTATCCATGAACCTGGGAAGGGTTTCCTGTATTCTAGTGTCATCTTCAGTTTCTTTCATCAGTGTTCCGTAATTTGCAGTATAGAGATCTTTCACTTTCTTGGTTAGGTTGATTGCTAGTTGTTTGTTTTGTTTGTTTGTTTGTTTATTTATTGGTACCAGGGATAAAACTCATGACCGCGCCCTTGCAAGGCAGGCACTTATACAACTGAGCTAAATCCCCAGCTGTTTTATTTATTTTTTTGAAGCTATTGTGAATGAAATTGTTTTCCTAATTTTTCTCAGCTAATTCATTATCAGGGTATATTACCGCTATCTATCTGTCTGTCCGTCTGTGTCTGTCTTTGAGACTGGGCTGGCCTGGAACTCATTGCAGTCCTTGTGCTTCAGCCTCCCAAGTGCAGGGATTACAGACATGCTTCATTCCACTGAGTTCTGGTGTTTTAAATGCCAATTTTGTATCTTGCTGCTTTGCTGAGTTTATCAGTTCTAAAAGTCCTTTGGTGGAATCATTAGGATCTTCTAAGTATAGGATAGTTTATTTCCTTTATTGTTTATATCCCTTTTATTTCTTTCTCTTATCTCATTCCTTTGGCTAAAATTTTAAGAACCATATTAAATAGGGTTGGTAAGGGTAGTCATTCCTATCTTCTTTCCTAATTTTAGGGGAAATGCTTTCAGTTTTTCCCCATTCAGTACTATGCTGGCTTTGAATTTGTCATACATAGCCTTTCGTATATTGAAGCATTACCATTTTGTATTTAAAGCTTTTTATTATATAGATGTAAATTTTTTTAGTTTAGTTGCCAAGGAGGTATGATCTTTTTATACCTAGTTTCTTCAGGGCTTTTATTATTAAGGGATTGTTGAGTTCTGTCAAAGACTTTTCTGAATCTGTTGAGATGAGTGGTTGATTTTTATTCTAATTATGTATATAGGGCACTGCAGATCTTTGCCCTGTTGGGTTTGTAGGCTTATTTAGCAAATGATGTTGATTTTAAAATATGAGTTTGGTAAGGTGACTCCTGCTTGTAGTATCAGCTGCTTGGGAGGCTGGGGCAGGAAAGTTGCTTGAGAACATCCTAAGCAATAGCATAGTGAAACTGTCTCAAAAATAAATAATGGTAATACAGAGCATGTGTATATGTATGGTTTCACAGTTTCCATTGGTGTTCATCAGTCATTAAAAACAATTGGATAATATAAGATCTTAAAATTTTACTAAAAGCAACTAGTGAGTGCAAAGTCTCATTGTTTTTTGTTTTGTTTTGTTGTTTTGGATACTGAGCAAAATCCCCGGCCCAAAGTTTCATTGTTAAAAGGATAGTACATCCATAAGAACTAGAATAGCAACTATTCCAAAACCCATACTGAAGCTTCATTACTGTTTTTGTCAGAGAATTTACCTGTTACCTTTCTTTGAGATGATTGTAGTTTTTTATATTAATTTCAGACTAGGATTGGTTACCCTTATTTGCTTCTGTAGGATCGTAAATATTCTCTTTTATAGTGTTCAGCGTGCTATTTTTAAGTCTGTTTTCTCATGCTTAGCTAAGCATTCCATGACAGTGTGGTTAATGTCTACATTGTTCACTATTCTTCTTCATAGCAAGTTGTGATTAAATGCTTGCCAACTCACTATATTGTAAATTTTATTGTTCATACATTTCTTGGATGGTTCTGAGTACTGTGATACTGTATTGGTTTCAGATGTTGAGAAGTTATGTGAAACACAAAAGCCATTTCAGGTATGAGGGTTAAGGCTTGTAACAAGTAATTTAAAATTTTCTTCACATACATACATCCTGTAGAAGGAGTAGTTAGTAGCCTTGGGTTGACACTTGCAATGTTAGGGATTTTTAAAAAATTGTTTTGTTCACACATTTTTCCTTTTATGTGCAGTGGAAGTAGTGGAGGAAGTGGAAGTCGAGAGAACAGTGGGAGCAGTAGTATCGGCATTCCCATTGCTGTACCTACACCTTCCCCACCCACCATAGGACCAGGTATGTTATTAATCTGTGTTTAATATAGGGTAGTGTTATGAGCTTTATTATGAAAGTGGCATAATTCAGTCATATTAGATAAAAGTGTTAAATTTGTGATTTTGGCAAAAGGTTAATAGCAAATTTAACATTATTTTTAGATTCATTTTCACAGTGTCTTTTAGACTTCTTACATATCATATCTGTTTAATAGCTTTGTGAGATAGCTTTCTGGTCATTTTGTTTTAGAAATACTTGTCTTTGTCAGGAGTCAAGAATGATTCTTCATTATTTTAAGAATAGGTCAGTGTTGTTTACAGTGTTATTACAGCCCAAAGGATGAGTTTGTGTAGAGATAAATTATGTTTGAAAGAATTTTGATGTTGCCTTGTAGGCTAGCATTTCAGTAATGGTATTTGCTTGTTTTGTGACTTTATACTTAGAGATTCAGTACTTAAGTGAAATGCAGTGACTATAAAATGAGATTCAAATAGGAAAAATTTTTTATACAGAAGTTTTTTTATACAGTATCCAAATTAAGATCTATAGAAAATATTAAATTAGCCTCTGATTTTTAGTAAATGAATGCCAACTCTCTGTAGTGTTAAGATAGATTAAAAATGAAGTACGATAATGAAAAGTGTTGGGAAAATTTTTAGGTTCTCAAGCATATTGTTGTAGGAGATAAAGCTGCTGATTAAAACAGGCATTTTATAGTTAATGGAGTTATAATCTCAATGGCCTTTTTACCTAGCAAAAATCTTAGTCATTTGAATGTGCTTTACATGTGGTATCTTTCTCTTTTTTTCTTCTTTCCAACACATTGTATTTTCCTGCCGTTTCAGAATACTTAGTTGTCTTTTCTTGTACTCTGACCTGAAATATAAACTATTTTATTAGAAAACATTTCTGTCCCTCCTCCTCCTGGAGCTCCACCAGCAGCACCTCTGCCACCATTCCTCCCAGTAAGCACTGTGATAGGTGAGATCGCATGCCCATTGGAGCCCTTGAGTTTATAAGACTCCTGTGTAGCTAATAGATGGCTGGCTTTTATAGGTATTAGGTTATAGATGATAATACAGAGGTTGAAGTATTAATTTACAGTAATTTCTTCTGATGAAAGTCCTCTGAACTTACATGGCAAACAATTATAAAATAACCTTTTCTGTAATATGAAATGCTTCTTTGTGTGGCTTATAACCAACTCAGTGTGGTTTCTGCTTGTTGTTCATTTAAATTTTTCGCATTATTAATTAAAGCACTGTTATCCCCTCTTACCCACAGTAAACTTGATTTGGAACTCTCTGGTATATACAGCAATTGAAGCACTGGGGGTTGAAAAGTGGAGACAGGAGGAGAAAGGAAAATAATGTGTGATGTGGGGGACTCTGATGCTTTCTTGCAGATTACATTCTCAAAAACTGCTATAAGCCCAGTTTTTAATGATTCTTGAGAATGCCAGGAAACACATAACTTCTTTCTAAGTTGGGGAGGATGCAGAAGTAGTTCTGCATACAGAATTAGTATGAAAACCATTCAGCCTAGAAATCAGCAGTAACAGGGATATGGGTAGAAGTGGGTAATAAGGTAGTTTGAAAAATGAGAGTTGAAAGGGGTAGGGGAGGTAGCTCAGTGGCACAGTGCCTGCTTGGCAAATGTAAAGTCCTGGATTTGATTCCCGATACCAAAAAAAAAAACAAACCTTCTTTAAAAAAAAAAAGCCGAGCGTAGTGGCGCACTCCTGTAATCCTAGCACTCCTAGGCTGAGGCAGGAGGATCGTTGCAAGTTCGAGACTAGCCTGGGCTACAAAGTGAGCCCAAGGCCAGCTGAAACTGCATAGTGAGATCCTGTTTCAAAAAGACCAAAAAAAAAAAAAAAAAAAAGAGTGAGAGAGAGAGTTGAGTTTCAATTTAGGTGAAATAAAGCTGCCCAGCATAGCTCTTCAAAGCATTTATACATATATGCAAAGAAAAAAGGGTAAAGGAGGTATTAAAGATTACAGAAGTTGTTGATAGGAAGTTTATATGAAAATACAGTGCCTCCCACGTAACAAATAATCAGGAAAATTAAAATTAAAACCAGAATGAAATAATGTTTTCTGTCCACTTGACAGGTGAAAATGTAGAAGTCCACACATACAGTGTTGTTAAGGACGTATGGCAGCAGTGAAGCACACAGCTACTTGGAATCTTTTAATTGATAAATTCATTTTGCAGAGTAATTTGTTGTTACCCAGTCAAGTTGAACATGTGCCTGTCCCTAGGTTTACTGATTTTGTTTTCAGATACTCACCTTAGAGCAATAGTTCGCATAGTATGGTTAAGGGACTCCTAAAGGTCGCCAGCATCCTTTCATAGAGTTTGGAGGCCAGGACTATATTCATTATTTGTCTTTCTCACTGTCATTGTTAGAAATGTGTAATGGAATTTTCCAGAGCCTACAAGACATTGGTTTGATAGCTAATGGAATATGTACTTGTGTATTCATGTGTTTCACAGATATATCAGTTTTAATTTCTAATGTAATTATGTGCAGTTATAATCCATATGAGCAAAAGCTATTTGAGGTTTTGGGAAGGAAAGCTTTGTTTTGTTTGAGAGAAGGTCCTCATACGTAGTTCAGACTGGCCTTCAATTTATTAGGTAGCTCATGCTGGCCTCAAACTCAACAATCCTCCTACCTCATCTTCCAGAGTGCTGGGAATAATGGGTGTGTTCCACCGTCTCTGGCTCTGAAGGTAGTTTAATTTGTAAGTGTGGACTTTAAAAACAAAAAGTTTGGAAAACCACTGTTTTAGAGCACTGGCTTTTGGAGTGACGTTCCCAGATTATCAGCATCCGGGAACTGGACAGAAATGTAGACTTTCAGATCTCATTTAATTCCATTCCCACTCAGTTGGAAACTCTCAAGATAGTGCTCAGGGATCTGTGTTGTAAGAAATCTTTATAGTAAAATTCTGATCAGTACTGCAGCCTGAGAACAGTTACTCTACGGACATTCAGGAACCATCTGTAGGAATGTTCTTAGTAGTAAGTAGCAGCAGCAGTAACAGCACCATTCTGGAGGCAAGCCAAAGGTCAAATAACAGTAGAATAAATAAATTGTGGTATTCTCACCTACAAACACAGCAGCAGAAAGGAGTGATGTACTTATCCACATAGTTGAATCTTAAAGTATCAAGGGAAGAGCAGTTCAGTGATACTGTACATACAGATTCATTCCATTATAAAAGCTTATAAATTCATAAAAACTGTGTATTTCTTAAGGTTATACTATTAGGTATGTGTGATTAAAAACTGTGTAGAAAAGAATGTTTAACACATACCTTGTAGGATTGGAAATCCTGAAGAGGGCACACAGGAAGTTTCGGTGATACTGTTAATACTGTATTTCTTAGAAATAATTTATATACATACATATATGTATGAAAATTAGTATACATATATGATTATATGTCAGTCTTACACCCTTTGTCATTATGATTTATTTCATGATCAGATATCAATAAATTCTAAAATAGGCATAGTTTAGAACTGCTGCACAGTTTGTCTTCAGTTTGGAATCATCAAGACAAATCACTTTGATGCTACACTTTTTATACAAGTCAGAGAAATATAAAAGTTATTTTATAGATATTTCTGTAAGAAATGGCTGAAGATTTACTTATTAGCTCTTTGGAAAACATACCTGTCCACAATTCTTATTCATGAAGACTTTTAAATGGATTTATATTTAAATGTGTTTCTATTTAGATTAGTATATATGTAGATGATTTGAATAATTGATGACTGCCTATGGCTTGGGAGTTCCAAAATGTTTACTATCTGCTTATTCTCTTAATGAACAACTTCTGCTGGTGATTTTAGTGCCTTGGATGATCTGTGAAACAACTGAGTGAATATAAACTGGAGTGTTTCTTACTTAATGTGTTTGAGTGGGGCAAGGATGATAATGTTAACTTTAGAGGCTTTTAGTTTTATTAAGCTTTTAAATATTAAACTTTTAAAATGTTGAAAAGATACCTTCATCAGTTTACGTATAAAGTTATTTATATTAGCGTGAGTCTTTTTGTTTTAAAGCACATTGCATTGAGTACAAAAAGCTTTCTAAGTAAGGAGATAGAATCGGTTGTCTAAGGAACAGCTGCATAGAAATGACTTATTTTATGTATATTATCTAAGTGTTTGTCCACTTTTGTCAGTTACCAAAAGAAGGAAAACACACCCTAATCTTACACAATATAACATACATATTT
The DNA here is from genome assembly GCA_004027295.1 of Dolichotis patagonum. Lineage (NCBI taxonomy): Eukaryota > Metazoa > Chordata > Mammalia > Rodentia > Caviidae > Dolichotis > Dolichotis patagonum. The sequence continues at coordinate 83,835 of PVJX010001883.1, forward strand.
TGAAACTAGAAAGTATATTTTGCTTTAAAATTATTTTACTGTAATATGTATTTCTCAATGCAATAAAAATTAAAATAGTACTATTAAATATGGAAAATACACTTAACAGTTTAAATTTTGTCACTTAATGGAGCTTAGCCAGATTTACACAGTATTGTGAATTAAAGCTGAAGATTCTGGCAATGGGAAGGAAGAAGTTTTTAAACCAGATATCACTACATTTACATATAAAAACAAGTTTTCCACCTTACACAGTAGTGCTTTCAGTTTAACTGTAAAGCCTACATGCAATTATCTTTCATTACCATAGAATCAATCCAGAATCCCAAAGGTACCAAAATCCATAGCTACTGTACACAAGTTCCTTATATAAAAAGATGTTTTTGGATATAATCAATATAGGTACTCCCCTACTACAGTTTAAACAACTGTAGGTTACTCATCAAACCTAATACAATGTAAATGCTCTGAATAGTTGTTACACTGTATTTTTAAACTTTTTTTTTGTAATGGGGATTGAATTCACAACCTTGTGCTTGCCAGGCAGGTGCTTAGACCACTGACCCAAATCCCTGGCCCTTGTTGTGTTGTATTGTTGAGGGAATAAATAAAGAGAAGAAAAAAATAAATGTTTAGTATGGACACATTTTTTTTCCTGAATATTTTATTAGGTTGGTTGGATCCATATACGTGGAACCTGTGGCTGCAGAGAGCCAACTGCATCATGAAATGCATAAAAATTATATGTAGCATTAGCAAAGCTCTTTTATGTTACGCTTTCTTGAAGGGTTTAAGAATGTTATGTGGTTACTTTTATAGCTTTCTACATAGTAGCTGTTTTTGTTTGCTTTCAATTTGAAGTAATTAGATTTTGATCTTCCTTTTTTTCTTTGTTTTGCTATGGGCTTTACAAAGTAATAAATATTTCTAAGAGTTTCCACTCTTTGTTCTGTCACCTGAGGTGGTTATAATGCTCAAGTCTCTTTGTTGGTTGCCTTTGACTAATGCTTTCCAGCTGCCCCCGGCTCGGCTCCTGGTTCCCAGTATGGCACAATGACCAGGCAGATTTCTCGACACAACTCTACCACTTCCTCAACATCTTCTGGTGGATACAGACGAACTCCCTCTGTGACTGCTCAGTTTTCTGCTCAGCCTCATGTTAATGGAGGTCCACTTTATTCTCAGAATTCAAGTAAGCTTGTGTTTCGCAGGCATACAGCAGTAGTGGAGCTCCTTTCGAAGGAAATTAATTTGAAACTGTTACTCTTGCCAGTGATAGACAACAATTGAAACCATGCTATTTGATATTTGTTTTTGCTTTAGAATCTTAGTCCTAGAATCATAACTTGTTTACCACTTGTCCAAAATTTATACTAAAATTTATCTAATGCTTTAATATGCTATTTTCACTATTACAGAATACCTAGAGAACAGGAAGAAAATTACCAAAATAAATAAATTTATTTTAACTGCATGTTGAGATAGTTTGGTGTAATGGTAAAATTAAAGACATGAAAAGTTACCTTTCAAATAGTAAAAGGAAATTGCTGGCTATCACTTTTACGGCCATTAACTTAAACTGAAATGAGTTTAGAACTACTTAGAAACATTTGTGATACTTGTTTAATTACTGTCTTTGAATAATTCTAACAGTGGAAAGAATTTGTTTAATTTCTTTCTGTTCACCTAAAATTGCACATCTGAGTACTAATTGCAATCAGTGTTTAAAACTGATAAAATATTTTTAGCATGTAATGAGAAGTTTGAGTAGCTCAGGGTAGTTATTAAGTTCACTTTTAATATTAAGGTACTTAATGCAAATGAAAAAAAGAAAATGAAATCTCAAGTGAACCTCTTGTCCAGTATTTGTCATTGGCTTAAGGTTGTGATTACCAGGCATAGATCAAAATAGGGTTTTCTGTGGAGCTTTTGTAATGGCTTTCTAGAGCTGCACCCTGTATTTGCTTAAGAACCCCTGCCAACACTCAAAGTTTACATCGGGGGTTGGTTTAAGTTTTTTTTTTAGATTTATAATGTATGAGCTGAATATGTATCTTAAGCAGAGATAAGGGAAAGCTCTTTCATTCATTTAAAAATTTTGTAAATTAGAGATTCATTGTTTTATAGCAAAAACTCCTAAAAATTGAAAATTACATTAGCAGAAATATCAAAATACAAAGATGCCAAATTTATGTGGCCTTTTCTCAAACTAAAATTTTCCTTCAAGCTACTAAAAAATTTTAAACTTTACTATTTAGAATTTTACTTCACATTTCCCCTGGTCATTTTTGATACTGAAGTTAGTTAGTGTCTGAATATACTACAAATTAATAATTCACCTCACTAGTTTTATGAACTTGTCATTTTTTTCATATTCTCCATTTTGAAATGTCATCTTTATGTTCATTATTTTTCTTTTCCCCACTTAGACCTTCAAGTTACTCTTATTCTAAGTAGTGTTATTTCATCTATACATGTTTATGTAGTTTTATTTTAGCAATACTTGGTGAGTTATTTTCCAGTAAGACACTTTCATTAGCAAATGTGTATATTTGTTTGAATATTAGAAAGCAAAACTGGCCTCAAATTTTAAGTATATTACGTTTTGTCTAGTTATCCTTCAAGTTACTGTTGGTGTTGTAGTTTTAATAGTATATAAATGTTTTAGTGTTTTGATGTGCATATTTTTCCTTTTGTCTAAATGTGATGCTAATAATTAGTATCCTCACAACATAGCTTTCCATTTTCTTTACATACTAACCAGCATGGCTAGTCACTAAAGGTTGTTTCTTTAAAACAAATGTAGGCTTGTGGGAATTATTTTTGAAAAATCAAAACCTCTAAATTTTCATTTAACAGAATAAAGAAGATCAATTTCTTAGTGAATTGTTATTTTTAGCCATAAAACAAATACTAATGCACATATGCTCCTTTAAGTTGTTGCTTCTTAGAAACCTGAACCTCTTTCAGGTTTTTTTCATGCTTACCACCAAAGTCCATATCCTTGATTAACTGAAACAGTTTTCTAAAAAATGATTCTTGGGAACCAGTAAACTTTTTCTCAACAGTATAGTGTCACTTTTTGGTGACTACTGATAAACTGAATTTTGCCATCTAGCTTTACTTTTTCTGAGTTGTCTTTGGCAATTACTATCCTATTAAAATGAGAAAAAGTAGTGGTACCTATATGAGCACTTATTTCTAGTTTATATTTACAGGTTTTAAAAACACTGGCTGCCCAGAAAAGTGTTTGCTATCAGTTTCCTATATGTGTGGTCCTTTCTTGGAAGAAGTTTGAATATATTTCAGGCTAACCAATGATTTGTTAGAAATTAATGCAAAGCATTGGCACATTTTAATTTGTTTATTGTTTTCTTTTTTCAAAACAGTGATAAAAAGTCCCCCATCACATGAAAGTCTGAATAATTAACATGGTATATAGAGCATTCTTATTCCTTAGCAGTATCTTAAAAAATACAATTGCCAACTTATGTTTTACAAACAAGGGGTTCTGGAGAGCTGTGTATAAAATTAAATTAATACACTTATTTGTGTAATCAGCATGTATAATATTTGTTTACTTTGGTCCTACTTTACAAAAAAAAGCTAGACAAATCTGTTACTTTACAGAGTTATAGCAAAAACACAATGTTCTGGAAACTTCTGTAGGTATTTCATTGTTAGGTATTTTAGAAGTCTTTTTTTAAGAGTTTGAAAATTTCAGGCCCTAAAATTAATGTAAGAGTAAATTTAAAAATTCCCCAAATAATATATAACATTAGGATTAAATTAAATATATGTGTTCTTTTATACATTTAGACAATTGGCTAAGCACACTTGGCTTTAGGTTGTCTTGGGGGACATGAACTTGAAGAAAGTTCTTCAGATTTTTGTTTTGTTCTGTTTTGTTTTGTTTCATTTGCAAACTGTTCTTTGCATACTTATGTTTGTGGTCCTTGTAACTGACTTCTGCTTTTTGTTTGTTTCCTTTTCTTTCCTTTATCTGTTTTACTTCCCCCATACTGTGTTGTTCCTACCAGTTTCTATTGCTCCACCCCCTCCCCCGATGCCTCAATTGACTCCACAGATACCTCTCACAGGCTTCGTGGCCAGGGTGCAGGAAAACAGTAAGTTTGGAAAAATTGAGCTATCAAAGAATAGAGGCTGTCTCCTTATAGCATGCATGGCTGATGAGTCATTTTCTTACTTTTACTGAGAAGCTAATATCATCTTGAACATAGGTGCAGATACGTTACTGAAACTGAAGAGCACGGTCTTCAGTTTTTTCTGTGTGCATGATTACTTACTCATATAAATTTCAAAACTACAGCTTTCTTAAATGTGTGTATGTATATATATGTATAGATGTATTCAGATATATATATAATCTGAAACCTTAAGATCTGATCTTTACATAATCCGAAATCCTACTTCTAGTAGTTACCAGAGAATTAGAAAACATTTTATATTCTAACAAATTTATCAAGGTACATTATGAGATTATTTATTAGGAAACTAGTACAGATTTTCCTCCTTGAATTATTAAAAAAAATTTTAGGGAATACTTGTGGCTCAGATCTTCATATATAAATGGTTTTGAACACAGATAAAAGGTTCATTGTTAAGAATAACTCTGTAATAAGTAAATTATATCCATGCTGTCCATTTAATAGTGAGTGATAAGGATTGTAAACCTCACTTCATAATACGGGTCCATAATAGTTATTTCTGAATATGTAAATCTGTCAGCTTTTTAAAGTCTTCTCTGAAGATCAGATTTAATGATTTTTGTGAATTGTTTCTAATAGAAGACTTTAATCAGGTCAGACTAGTTTATATTACTGCCTGATTAATTTTGAAGTTTCAGAAAATAGATAATTCTAACTACATGATCACAGTGAGTATTGTGTGGCAAAAAGAAAATTACTGAATTGTATTATGCCAAAAAAATTTCTTAACATTAAGATGGTAATATTGTCTGGTTGTAATCTACTTCTATGAAAGGCAGTTTCAGAATGGTTTGAGCAGATGGGGAACACACATAACTAGCCCATCGTTTAGGAGAACATACTGCGGCAGCTTTCTCCCCATTCCCTCCCTCCCGCCAGTCAAATACTCTTTTATTCAATATTATGTGTTAGGCCCTGAGAAGAACACAAATAATTTTAAGACAAAGTCTTTGCCTTCAAGAAGTGTATAATCTACGGGTTTAACAGGAAACGTTAGTTTCAAAATGTTGAAGTTTCTTTTTTTTAAAAAAACTTTTTTTTGAGACAGGGTCTTACCATTAAGTTCAGGCTATTTAGCCCAACCTGCCCTTGAACTCGCTGTGATCCTCCTGCCTCAGCCTCCTGAGTGCTGGAATTACAGCCATGTATCATCATGCCCAGCTAAAATGTTGAAATCTCTGAATGTAAATGTTCCTTACTAAGTATTAAGTGCTACTTGAAAATTCTGCTCATTTAAAAATAAGTGACTGGGCCGGGGATTTAGCTCAGCTGCATAAGCGCCTGCCTGGCAAGTGCAAGGTCGTGAGCCTGATCCCAGCACCTAAATAAATAAATATATATATATATATAAATAATAAGTGACTCTTAAAAACAATAAGTAACTCAAAAGAAAATGTGACTCATATTTTAAAAAAATAAGGAATTAGGGTAAATCACTGGTCCTTAATGCTGAAACAATTTAAAAACTAAGCCACAAGCCACTTTACTGTATTGAACTGCTATATTGCTAAGAATTATTAGGAAATAACTTAAAATGGCCATAATTGATACCAGTATTATGGGTCAAAGGGTCATTGATAAATTTTTATGGATAGAAATCCATTATTAATGTACATTATATTCAAGCATTTATGCTCATTGCTAAAAAGCCTTTAGTACAATTATTTTAATTCTTATTAACAAACATGAACTTGAGTCAGTAACTCTCCTTATACCACCGTTTCACCGAGTTTATTTGGCATGTATTTTTTAAAAAATCATGTTAAGGCAGTTGAAAATAAACTGTACCAGCACTTTAAATGGTTTTTGGAGAACAAGTTTTCTGTCTTTAAGATAGCCATTCTCTTTGGATCTTAAAGCTGGTGATAATAAATGCATGTAATGTTAAACTTACAAATTTATTAGTAAGTGTTTTGGTTTACAGTGAGCCTGTACGTGAGCAGTGTGTTAGTATTCCTTTATAATTAGTATCAGAAAACTTTCGTAAATTAAATGTGCATAATGCTCTGTAGTATTATGCAAAGAAATAGATTGACTAAACTCCAGCCATATAATAAAAATAAGCTAATGTTGATTTACAGTAGTTGGACATAAAGGCATTCATGTGAAAACACTGAGCTAGTAAGTTGTGTATAATTCAAGAGCAATGGCAATTTAGGCAAGTATATGTGATTTATCTATTAAGCCAAGTTAAGGATATGAGTTTAATGTTGGGGTGGATTCATACCCATTTTCTTTTCTTCAGTATTAGGAAGATTGGTAGAGGAGAGGTATCAACAAAGATGAAATGGATACATGCATGTTGTAGAAAAATAAATCATACCCCTTTGGACAGCTATTAGAGTAGTTTGTCTTTTAATCACCGTTTTTATCCCCAGCTGGAAACAGAAGTCACACTGTTGAAGTGCTGATGGGAGTAGGGCAGTTAACTACACATGTTTTAAATGGAACCTCTTGGTTAGAATGTTAGCACATTTTCCAAGTCAGATCCAGTAAAACTTAAAAACCTGTATCAGTTCGTATAAAATCTTTTCATTTATTTTCTGAACTTTCAATGAAATTTTATAGATCAGAAATTTAAGCATTAGTTGTATTTTGAATTCATTAGTATTGATGCACTTATTAGTTGGTATCATAACAGTTCAGTCAGAATGGTTCTAGTTGTTTTCCCATTTCACTGTAAACACTTCTGGTTAGTTAAAAAGCATAAACACATATTTAACATGGCAATTCAGAATTAGAAGTATGATTCATTTTCTTGTTTTACGTTCATTTTGTTTTTTCTATTTTATTATTACATCTTTCTTCAACACTTTATGTTTAAATCTTAATTGTGGTTCTGTTAAATAGATCCTTCTTTAGGATCTGGCCTTTCTCTCATCTCATGCTTCTGTTTGACTAGCAGTAATACAGAATTTTATCTTCATTAAAGAATTATAAATATTTAAAAATATTTAAAGATTTTCCACTAACTGGAAATTTTTCTGTTTAAAACTTAAATAATAAGAAACCTACACACAGAAGCAGACCTGATACTACCAACTTTTTCTCTCACTTGAGACTTAGTTTTCTAGGTCACAGAAGCTAGTAGAAACCCAAAATCAGGGGTGTGAATGAACACACACAAAAAAACTATCAAACCATTAATACAGTAACATTTACTGTAACTCAGTGACAAATATGAATAAGGTTTTATTTTAGGCAGCTAGAAAATAAGGTTTTATTTTAGGTATTAACAGTGACATTTGTTTTGGCTTGAGCCTTGTAATAAGGAAACTTCTATAATCTTTAAAAGACATTGTTTCCTAACCTCTTGCATTCATTAATTTTTTTAAGTATTTCTTGATAGTCTTATTTTAAGCTCATGTTAATATTGCAGAATTACAAGTAGCATAAACTTTAACTCACCAAACTTTATTTCTAATCATTGCATGTTTTATTGTAGTGCATGCTGTACATAAGTTAGAGCTTTCTTACATCTTGTTAATGTATACATTTCCATTTAGACTAATTTCTGATTCATATTATCTGAATCTTTTTAGTTGCTGATAGCCCAACTCCACCACCACCACCTCCACCAGATGACATTCCCATATTTGATGACTCTCCACCTCCCCCACCTCCTCCCCCAGTGGACTATGAAGATGAGGAAGCTGCAGTAGTCCAGTATAATGATCCATATGCAGATGGGGATCCTGCCTGGGCCCCTAAGAATTATATTGAGAAAGGTAAAGTGTCATCCCTCATCATAGAACTGATGTGAGGGTCAGTACTTTAGAACTCTGGAAAACATTTGGTCCTGTTGCTGTTGCCCACTTTGCTGTAAGAATTAAAAATCTTCAAAAATAGTTGGTTTTGTTAAGACTATAGATTTAATTGGCATTATAATGACATTCAGTTAAATACTGGATATAGAGCACTCAAGATACTTTGATTATTTTCTCCACAGTTGTTGCAATATATGATTATACAAAAGACAAGGATGATGAGCTGTCGTTTATGGAGGGTGCAATCATTTACGTGATAAAGAAGAACGATGACGGCTGGTATGAAGGGGTCTGCAACCGAGTGACTGGGCTCTTCCCTGGGAACTATGTTGAGTCAATCATGCACTATACTGATTAATTTTTTATTTTTTAGCCTTTGAAGTAGATTCTTATTACTCAGTCATACTGTGGGACTATTATGGTTAACAGAATTGTCCTAAGTTTTAAAAAGTACCCATATTTTCAGGCCATGCTGTCTATTGGTATATTTGAATGTGTACTTGTTAGCATAAATCTCAGTGGCAGTTTGTATTTTGCTAAACAGCAATTTATACAATGGACTGCCCATAAATGATTATGCTTATATACTTATACATTGTTAACTTTATGACCAGCCTAAATATTCTGGGAAAGTGGGGTATATTTAACAAATCATGATTGAGATTGTACATTACATGTTTCAGTGCAGCATGGTTACTAATGCTATGTCAGACTAATATTAAAATCAGAAAACTTAAATGCTGGTGCTGGTCATACTTCTTGTTTAGATTCTCTCATTTTTAAAAACTATTTGTTTAAAGCATGCATAAAAGTTTATGTATTGAAATATACTTAAAAATTCCAAGATGCTTCCAATTTGTGTACTACTTCCTGGAGTACTCATATTAGGTGAGTTGCTAAGGTCTTCGTGTGAAAGAAACAAAAAGAATTATCTGTAATGTTGTAATTTGTAACTAAGTTTTTTAATGAGTGAATTTGCATTATAAATTTTTCCATTCATAAATACATAAATGAACCAAAGGTTTTTGTCCTTTCCTTCACTGTTTTTCTTTTTTAAAAAATACAAAAACTCACCTATTGCTGAATTATGGTTCTATTTTTGCAATATATTAACTTGGAAAAAAAAAAGTTTAGCCTTATCTCAGTGTGTCCCAATAGCAATGTGATGGAGTTTTGCAGATTTAAAATCCTTTACAAGTCAATCTACTGAATTCCTTTTTTAAAGTAACTTTTGAAGCAAAGTGTACACATCGTTCTGTAAGTAAAATTCTTAAGGAATGCCATGGTAGTTCTTCCGTTTCACAGTGGACTGTTGTACACTGGTTCAATGAAAGGAACTGATAAGCATTTTTTTACATATTGTAAAAGTGGATGCAGTTAATTTGTGAATAGGCATTATTTAATTAATCCATTGCCTGGCACTAGTAAAACAAGATTTTAAAAGAATTGGGAAAGGCGAATCACGTGTTAGTGAACAGGGATACACTTACATAACCAACAGATCTGTAGTGTCTTTTGACATAATTGAAATGTAACACATGCACTTTGTGTGTTTCGTTTTAACTCAAGGGAAGTTAGATGGATTTTTTTTCTCTTTTTATCTTATGTATAATTTTTTATTGCTTAGGAATCTAAAGTAGAGCACTCCAGTGTGGGTTTCTGTGTAATAAGGATTTGGATTTCAAATTTCAGTTATAATTGGGGGCGTTACAGACTTAAAACAGTATAGTAAATAGTGAGACTAGTGCAAAACATTTATTTCTGAAAATTAAAGACCATTATTGCTATCAAATCATTGTGACTGCTTCATATGCATTTTGCGTTTAATTTTAAACAAAAGTCGTTAGTGATTCTACTTCCCTTTTTCAAGTTGAATGTTCCCTTAATTTGTATATAATCTGTTGTCTAAATTTTATGTGTAATCTTTTATAATAAACCATTCTCCTATGTGAAGTTTTGCATATTATTAAAATATAACTAATGTGGATTTAGGTACAGACCACACATTTTCTAAGCTGACTTTTATGGTGAAACAAGACAAGCCAGATAAACTTTAATATTGATTATTTATTTGTGCAATGGCTTCACGTGTGGCTATTAACTGTGTAAACAATACCACATATAATCAAGATACCTCGATTAGACTTTATAAGACCACAATGACAGATTCAGGTGTTTTAATTTCATTTAAAAAGTTTTCTGAAAAATTGCCAATAAAAAAAAAACCTGCCCAACAGAAAGGTTGAGATTATCTTTTAAAATGATTTCTGGTTATCTGCACACAAAGCAAACAAAGTACGTTCCACAAATTGTTTAGGCACAGTCTGGTAAAATAGCTGCCAAAAAGAACAAAAAGAATCATCATTTTTCTCTTGTGAGTACAATTTCTGAAAGCTGAATGAGGGCGTCTCTCTCTGGGGATGGCCGGAGTTTACTGATCTCCCTTATTGCTTCGTGGCAGTACTGCTGGGCGAGGTAGGTTGTTTGCTGTACACCATCACTCTGTGGGACAGGGAACAAAGCACAAGTTACCATGACTGGATCGGCTCTCAGGTTCCCACTTCAATGGATTAAATCAGACTGTTGAGGTCAGATGAGCTGAGGGTGAGTCATGCTGTTAACAGCCCAACTGCGTTTCTGAGGTTCTCTTTGCAACTCAGAGTTTTAGCTTCCTCTGCCTGCTTTTAAGCCTTTTCTTTTCTAACTGAAGCAAATTTTTATTAGCATACAAAAAAAGTGACTCATTAATATCGAGTAGATATCTTCTATTTTTTACTTAAGTAATCAAATTTTTTCAAAGTTCTAATAGGGTGTGGTAACGTACACTTGTAACCCCAGTGCTTTGAGAGGCTAAGGCAGGAGGATCTCAAGTTCAAACCCAGCCTGGACAATTTAGTGACACCCTGTCTTAAAATAAAAAAAGGGCTGGGCATGTAGCTTAGTGCAAAGGCCCTAAACTCAACCCCAAGTACCACATGCACAAAGCAGGGGGGAAAAGCCCATTAAAATATATACCTCTACACAGAATTTTACATAACAAAGGAAATTTTTAAAAATGATAAAGCATTTTCAATAAAGGGCTTATGATGAAAATAAACAGTTCCTTTCTTCTGAAAGCAACTAGCCTTGTCACTTACCAGTTTTAGTTATCTGATAAGTTTTAGTTATCTGTTAAGAAGGATGTTCTAGCTTACTCATACTGTGTCTAATTTGATCATTATATTGCTGTCTTTAGTTCTTGTTAATCACCTTTGTCATCACATAGCATCAACTATCTTTGTAAGATGAGGGTATCAGTGCTTGTGTCTTTAACTCTGGACATTCTAGACATCTGCATTCTATTTTGTCATTATGTTTTTAATGCTGGTTTTTTCTAAAAGCTGGACATATAATAAAATAGCTATTATTTCTACAGTGTAAAAATACTTATTGTGGAATGAAGTCATAATAGTATAATTTTATTTGCTTCCCCTTGGTTTGTGATCCCATTGTCATTTAGAGTAAAATATTTTTAACAACATGGTTGAAAGGCTTCTTGTTTTTTATGCTTTTCCAGTTCAAAATATGACATATTTTAGTTGGCCATGCCCTTTTGTGCAGAGGCCTGCCACCTTTCTTCTTTCCATACATTTTGCTGAGGTACATTTCCAAATAACTTACACAAAAAATACATAAGGGACGTCAACTCTTTAGTCCTTCTGTGTGGTAGACTTCCATCCACGGCTGACCTGATAGAGTGTGCAGTCCTTAGCTGGAAGTGTTTCCTGGTCATCACTAGGAAGGCCCTGACCACTGCTTTCTAGCACCCAGGGTCCACTATGCAATGAGCTAGTTGTAATATCTCTTACGTGTGTAGGTGACCACATTTTGTTCTCTGTGTGTAATGTTTGTTGCAGCTTTTCTTTGGAGTCAGTTTTTCAGTCATTTACAATTTCTTGAGAGATTGTTCTGAGTGAAATTTGTATTTTAATTATATCCTCCCTCTTGTTTTATGCATGCCTTTTGCTGGGATAGGAGTCTTTCTATTTTTATTTTTTTAGTCTTTCTGTTTACCTTGGTTTCTTTTGTTTAGCAAGCTTTAAATCAACTCTAGTAATACTGAATTATTCATTCACATATAGGGACAGAGTCCAGAAGCTGGCATATAGAGGGCACTGCAGTATAGAGGCCTTGGAGAACATTTGGAGAATAATCCTATGACTTTTTTTTTCCCTAGGTGCTTTTCTGGCTTGGCCTGCTTCAGCAAAACAGCAAAGGGGCTTCTGTACAAAGAGGCACAAAAGTGCTGTATTTTGACTACTTACAGACTATTTTGGTATTTTACCTAAGAGGTGTAATTTTCTTCTTTTTAGTCCTATTTCTTACTCCAGCCATTTGTCTCTTTGTAACCATATATTCAACCAGAGGTTGAAATAACCTTTTAAAAAGTCGTGTGTGTGTATCTGGGCATACTAGCATACACCTATAATCCCAGCACATGAGAGGCTGAGGCAAGAGGAGTGCCATGAATTCAAGGCCAGCCTGGGATACAAAGAGAGTTCAAGGCCAGCCTGAACTGCAGTGAAACCCTGTCTCAAAAAGACCAACAACACAAGTGTCTACTGAATACCGACAGACATTTTTTCTTTATGGTTATTATTGCTTAGACAATACTACTGACAGCATTTACAGCATAGGGTAGGACGCATAAGGATGTGTATAGGTTCGGCACAGTGTTTTAGAAGGGGCTTTACCATCCATGGATTTGGGTACCCATGGAGGATCTTGGAACTCTCGCCCCCAAGATAGTGCTTCTGAAACCAGAACTGCTCTCCAGGGTTCTTTACTGGCCACAGCACCATCTTATACCGCGTTTTTATAATCCTGCCAAACCACTCTTTTATGATACATAATAGTAAAGTTAAACAGAAATCTATCCTTTTGAAAAAGTTTTGGTTTTCGTAAACTTTTTAAATCTGAAAGGTAGTTATTTCAAGCCAGTTATTACCAGGAGTATGGATCTCAGACCTCATAAAAGTTACTAACATTCTGAAACTATACAAAAAGATCTTGTTTTAAAAGAAAAGTTAAGAAAATATATGGCAGTATATTTTAAACATCTGGCTCCTGAACAGTTAAGCAGTTCTTCCTTTAGAAGAACAACATTCATATAATTCTGTAGTTGCCTATTAGCATTTCTTTATAAGACTTACTGGGTGGACTAAGATTTATGAGTAGATCATTGTAGTAAGTCTTGCTGTAGTAAAGATGAGGGCTTGGACTAACTTGGCCAGTCCCAGAGCCTGAGGATGCAGTGGTGCTAGTGATGGGCATGGACAAAACTACTTTAGAACAAAGACGCTATTAATATACAAGTCTTGCCCAGGGTCAGTTAAATTATTTGGGCAGTATTGTCAAAGTGAATTAAAAATGAGAAAAACTTCTGTTTTGTTAAATAAAAAGAGCAGTTTAGTCCTAGGTCTGATTTTTAGTAATGCTATGGGTTTCCTTAAAAGTTGTGGCATTGTGCCTGATGCTGATGTCCTTTTCAAAGTAGTCCTACCTGGAAAACATATTGTCGAGCTCTGTCCACGTCTCCCGGCAAGCTGAACCGTCTCATTATCATGGCATTCATTTCTGGGAACTAACCATAAAGAAAGGAAATTTATTTACCGTTCCTGGAAGAATCAAGTGTTTTCACACTAGTTTGTAATAGGAAGTAACAATCAAAAAACCCAAAAAAGATGTCTAAGTGGCTTGATGGTACTGGGGTGCGGTAAACTAGCAGTTAAAGAAGCTGTGCTTGGGGGCTGGGGATTTAGCTCAGTGGTGTAAGCGCCTGCCTGGCAAGTGCAAGGTTGTGAGTTCAATGCCCGTAACCAAAAAAAAAAAAGCTGTGCTAGCAGAGACACCCACTGTCTGCCCAGGGCCGGCAGCGTTGCACAGAAAGGAGTGGCCACTCGTCCTGTGCATTCTGGTGCTCTGTTCTCTCCTTGGTACAGTTCTTTTTGTTTTTTTAATTGCTACCGGGGATCGGACTCACAACCGTGCACTTGCAAGGCAGGCACTTATGCCGCTGAGCTAAACCCCCAGCCCTCCTTGGTCCAGTTCTAAGAGGAATGAGGAACAAAGTACCTCTCCAAAATCTCACTTAACATCCCCAATTCTGAAACTTTAGATTGTAGGAGTCTACCTCACTTTGGAATTCAGTAGGGTGGACCAAAGTATGTATCTCTGAACAATCATAGGCACCTCTGGTTGGTTTGTAGCTGGCCTAGGATGAGGGTAGGAATCTGATATTCTGCCTGAAGTGCTAAACTGAGGAGCACTGAAAACTATTGAAATTACTGAGCAGATGGATGAGCACAGCTCCAGAGAAGGGTTCCTTGATGTTGCAGTCATTTGAGGAGGCTAAAATACAGTTGCCTGTGTCCCACTCCCAATGATTTGGTTATACTGGCTTGGGATTTAGCCTGGGCACCAGGATTTTTTAAAGTTTCCAGGTATTTTTAATATGCAGCCAACTGAATTAAAGGAGAGGTACCATCTGGTAGTGCTGAAAAAGACCAGCCATTAACCTGATGGTAATAAAATGAAAGGAGATACAAAAGACATTAACAAGGAAATTTGTATTCTACAGTTCCTAGTAACTACTTAGGAGAACTGCACCACTGACAGGAAACGAGGATGACAGATCACTTCCTAGTTCGAAGCCTGAGTCCTGATTCTGCCATCATCTGCCACAGCTGACTGAGTTCCTTATCTCTGGTGTCTCAGCTTCATTTGCTTCATGATCTCAAATCCTTGACTTCTGAGTCTGTAGCTCTGTGGAATAAGAGGTGGGATGTGTTTGGTCTTGAGACACATCAGTGCTTAAAAGCAGTTGCCAGTTTTTCCCTGGAAGTGAGCCAGAAGAATGAAATAAGTTGTCCTGTAACCATTGCCATGATATGAGTAATTCTGGATGAAAAAATGGCACACATGGGAAAACCTCACCCAACAGTGGCAGATGAGGAAGATTGTTGTTTTCAGGGCAAAATTTGTTGGAATATGTGCTCCTCTCCTGTCCCCTCAAGCACACATAATGTGGCCCAGGCCACTGACCTTTCTTTCTGCCACGCTGTTTCCTGTAATTAGGTTTCTGTCCTAGTGATTCTCCTGCCCTGCAGTGTCTGTCATTCAGTCTTTGTATGGTTAATTTCTCCTTGTTATTTAGATGTACTTAACATGCACAGATTGCTAATATTCTTAAAGAATTTAAACTGCATCAGGGATATATAACTCTAGTAACACAGCACCTGCCTGGCAAGCATAAAGTTCTGTATTTGATTCCTGGTACGAAAACCCCCCAAAAAACCACATAGGCTTTAACAGAAACAAATCAGGAAAGCTCCAGTCAAAACATTTTCTTGTGGCAAAAAGCCACATCAGGTAGCTATTTGTTTTAGTTATTTAAATACCACATTCAGGGCTGGGGATTTAGCTCAGTGGCATAAGCACCTGCCTGGCAAGTGTGAGGTCGTGAGTTCAATCCCCGGTACCAAAAAAAAAAAAGTATCACATTCCAAAACATGATCTTGTCCAGAGCTCCTGCTATAAAATTAACTTGTTTACAGTGTGGTAAAACACACTGATTTTTCCTATAAAAACATTTCAAAAGCAAAATTTGAAATCACATTTGTATTGCATGTAACTATAATTTTAAACAAGTATACACGGTTTTAATATGCAAATATCAAACTTCCTGCAAGGCATTCCCCCAACCCCTTCATGTATATGTGGAGAGAAGTAAGAAACAAGAAGAATTGCCTGCTTATAGGCTTAGAGGTAACATTTTTGTTTGCTCAGGCTGTTTTAAGAGTAGGAAAGCAACCTGTGAATGAGTCAGACTGTACATCTGTGAAATCCATCCATAAACTACAAAGGTGATCAGTAAACGGGAGTGAGTTTACCCAAACACAAGTGGGTAACTAAGGCACCAGCCAGTCACGATAGCATAAGCTTGGGCAGCTGCTGCAGGGGCTGGTGATGGCGGTTAGAAATATGGCTACAGGCTGACATTTAGGTCTGTTACCAAAGAAGAGAGGCACAAGAAAAAGTTTTTTAAAACAGATCTTTAAAAACTGACATTTTCATTTTTTTTCTAAAGATTTTAAGATCCAATCAATATATTCTTGAAAGATTTAACATGAGTTTTCCGTTCTTAAAGGTACACACACACACACACACACACACACACGGCACTGCAGTCTCCAGAAATCCTGAAACCTTCTTAGCTTTATTTTTTTTGCAGAGCTAGGGCCCAAACACAGGGCTTCACACATGCTGGGCAAGTGCCTACTACTGAAACTTTTCTCAACTTCCCTTACCATTTGCTGTCAGCCAGGAAATGCCTTCAGGGAGATGTCAGGAAATTTTAGGACAACCTCCCATTCCAAGTACAAAAGGCAGTTTCCCAAGATTGCCTGTCCTGGGTCATGGAGATTCAGTCAAGGTCAGACAAAACAGTTTAAACAATACCTAATCTGCTGGCCATGGTGGTACCTGTGTGTAATCCCAGCATTTGGGAGGCTGAGGCAGGAGGATTGCTGTAAGTTTGAGGCCAGCCTAGGCTACAAAGTGAGTTCAAAGCTAGCCCAAACTGCATAGTGAGACCCTGTCTCAAAAAGATAAAAAACAAACAAACACTAATCTGCAAACAAAACATCTACTTACAAAACAGGCCTGCAAACACTTTGGAACTACTGCATGGGTGTGTTAATGAGAAATAAGGAGTAGCGGACCCCTCCACCCCGTGACCCTGTGCTGTCAGTGTGGGACACACAGGTTATGTGAACTGTACAAAGATCAGTGAGGTGTTAGACAACTCATCACCTAATTTTGTCAGCAGTAACAACACTGAATACAGTCAAATGAATGCTGGTCTTAGAAGACTTGGGAATAGTCAATTGCCCTCTGTGCCGTTTACCAGATGTTTAGTTTTGGCCAGGCTTGAGCAGCAGCTTCTTATTTGTAAAACAGACATCAGAATATCTACCACAAAGCGGAATTGTAGGATTAGATATAATGTATCAAAGAATCGTTTATAAATTAAAAAGAACATATTTTCATTAAGTGAAGATATACAATTACTATTTTTGGAACTGCTTTACCCAAAATAACTTCTAATCTTGGCAGATATCTTCATAAGAATCTCCCCCCTTTTGACAGTGTAACCCATAGGAGAGCATAAACTTGGTGTTTTATTTGAAAATAATTTATGAATATGTATTTGCCCAACAATAATTACATATTTGATTAACTTTTGGCCCATGTGCCAGAAGACAAAAAAAGAAAAAATCAGTCTACTTATGAAATAAAGTGTTGTCCAGAGTCACTTCCTGCTTGGCCTCAACAAGTGTTCCCTTTTTGAGGCTGAGGCTGCACTATGCCTTTGTAATCTCTCTTTCCTACTGCTTTATGGGCAGATGAAAAGTGCTGTCTGGTGAGAATGAGTAGAGGCCTTATGACCCTGGGACTTCCCAGGGAAGCACACACGCAGTTGTGGTTTGAGGGCACTGCAATCCTTCATCGTTCCTTTTCCTTGTGTCCTATCCCCTGCACATCAGCATTTTCCTGCCTACTGTGGATTACTGACAGGTTGGTGTGCAGGAGGGGTCTGCCCTGCATCCCCAACCCTGCCACCCAATGCACTGTATCTGAAGGCAGAATGAGCTATTATTCCTAGCGATGCAATCACAAAAGGCCACAGTATCCTCCACTAATCATTTTAGTTTAGGGAGCACTCAGCTGTTAGAATCATAGGCTCATTGAGATTGCTAAAAGCATAGCAACCAAAATTTTTAGTACACTGTAAGTCATTTTAGAGAAACGCTTGTTTCTTAGTCATCCTAATATGGTCATTTCAGAAACTCACTAAATGAGGTTTCCCTGAGCCAGCTGCCTTCAGCATACCCAGGCCTTCACACTCTTCTTTCCTCGTGTTCACTGGCCGGTGTCTGAGGGCATTGAGGCGAGCAGTTGTACCATGAGTGGGAGCATATCTTTACATTTCCATGGCTTCGGATGATTCTTTTTGTATGGGTTTATGGCAAAACAGAAAATGTTCTCCACTTGTAATATAGTAAGGAGGGGTTTTACAATTTGGCATGCATTCACAGCACACCTTCACTCCTCACCTCAGCCTCAAAATGGTGATGAGGACAAATGTTTCCAGCAAGTGCCCAACATCACCAAGCACAGCCCCTACTCCTTAACAGACCAGTGCTGCCAAACATTGCCTGGCCCAGCATCTGGGGCAGCGCCTCCTCTGGGCTGGTTCAGCTCTGACAGATGGGGGAGAAAGATGGCCTCTCCTGGGCTGACCGAATGCTAACCAGAGGCAAGGGCTTCTGTGTTGAAATGGAAACACCGAGTGCTACGGCTTATGTGACTTACTCTTTGTGAGTTCTAAGAAAACAGCCAAAATCTGCGAGACCAAAAAACTAGCTTTTGTTTTTTCTTTTTGTTGGGTACCAGAAATCAAACTCAGGACCTTGTGCTTGCGAGGCAGGCACTTATACCACTGAGCTATATCCCTGGCCCCAAAGGTAGTTTTTCATTTCAGGGCATGGTGATGAGCATCGTAATGTTTTGCTAAATGATGAATTAAATGAAACTCCATTTTTTTTTTTTATGAAACTCCATTTTAAGAAAAAGTCCCAACACCAGTTAATGGCCCATCTTCCATATTTCTAAAGCCTTTCACCCATTTTTTTTTTTTGGTGCCGGGGATTGAACTCATGACCTCGTGTTTGCCAAGCAGGCACTTACACTGCTGAGCTAAACCCTCAGTTCCCCTTTCATCCATATTAAGGAGAACATGAAGGTGACTTGACTTCCTTCTTTCCTTGCCAGTCCCTCAATCTGAAGAGAGAAGGAACTATATAGCTTTAGTGTATCCCACTGATTTCTTGACATTTTGAGGCAATGACTGAGCAGTGAATGGTCCCATTATGCCAGAACTGAAGAATTCCTCAGAATTTCTTAGGGTTGGAGGCATCCACACATTCCAGTCCTATAATCAAGATGTGGAAACCATTTACCTTGCCAGTGCCCAAAATAGATGTGATAAATCATGCTTCCTTAAGTGCATATAGCACTTCACAGTTTATAAGACAGCAAGTATTATCTCAGTAAATCCTCCTGACAACTGGGGATTGTGATCTCTATTTTACAGATAAGGCTTAGAGGTGAAATGATTGACCCCAACACGTAGGTCATGAAACCAGATCAAATCTAGATCTTTGGTCTCTTTTCTAACTGTGTCCCCAGCTGTTCCTTATCTCAGCCTTCCCATCAGCTGTGCCAAGAGACCCTGGTCCTGCAGGGCCACCAAGCAGCATACTGAAGGGATCTTGTGAACCTACCTGCCGGCATGCAAATAGGACTGGGCCAGTGGCTAACCCGAGCTTCAGGTCGGTAGATGTTGGTTTGCCCATCTGTTCAGAGCATGACGTGAAGTCCAGCACATCATCTATAAGCTGGGGAAAGGAAGGGATGTGAGCAGCACCTCCATGCTACCACCCTCTGCTGCTCCAGTCACTCTGGGGAAGAGCCGGCTTTCCTGCCGCGCAACCCTTCTCACAGGGAAGATGCACACCAACCTGAAAAGCCATTCCCACGTTTCTTCCATACTGATAAGCGATCTCATGCACCGCTGGGTCTGGGCATCCCAGGACAGAGACCTGAAAAGCAAACAGGATTTGGAGATAAGTTATTGGCAGCTAAGCCAGGATGAAAGATCAGTCATACAGTCTCTTGAAGAAGAGGCAGTGGGGCTACATCACACACTGTTGGACACACTGATATCAAAAGAAGGCCCAACAGATACAAACTATTCCTACTTTTTCTTTTATTTGGTAGTGGTAGGGACTGACCCAGGGCCATCTGCGTGCTAGGCAAATGTTCTATCACAGCTACATCCCCAGGCTATTTTCTTAAATTCTAACAAAATGATCTCCAATGATCTCCCTTACCTTCCCCTACTTTCAAAAAAGGATAAGCAGCCTTTCCCATTGCTTAAGAAGTACTGAGCTATGATGAGACGTGTTCTGCCAGCACTAGGCTAAGTAAACCTTTCTGTCATGAAAAAGCAGATCACGTGGAATGCAGGCTCCCAGTGCGTGGCACACCAGCCCAAATGCTGCAGGCTGCACAGCCTCGTCGGCCATCTCTCTGTATCATGGACCCGTGTGCAGCTTGTTCTTTTGGTAACTGCTGGTGACTCCTCACTTCTGAACGCACCTGTCACTTGCTGTACCTGTCACAGCCTCGAGTATGTCAGAACAGTGTCTCATTTCAAGAAAGATCTGCCCTGATCCTACTATTTCTGTAATTTAATTGTATAAAATACTGTATTTTCCCTTGTCAGTGTCTGGGAGACACAGGACTTTAAAAGTCTTTTTGAAAACCGTGAAGAAGTCTGTCTGGTGCCAGCCCGAGTGTATTTCCTGCTGCCCTGCAAAGCATGTAAGCAGGTCCAGCCACACTTTCAGAAAACAGAGACTAGGTCCAAACCAAAGCAGGGTAGGGAGAGACATCCTGCTCTACTGGAGAGGAAGTGTTGTTATTGACTCTCAGTGAAAAAGCCAGATGGAGCTCTTCACAGCTGTCTTCTGCAATGGGTCATGGGTGATAAATACCCCTCCCTGACCTTCAATCCATCTCTGTGGTCCTGTCTGGCTCTGTCATCCAGGCAAGGTACTGTGGGTGCTGGCTCTGCAGTGAGCCTGCCAAGGTCATATTTAACACCCTGATAACCACCATGTCTCCCTGGCATGCTGTGCTTCAGTTTCCTCGTCTGTGAAATGCACCTACTGCAGAGGGTTAATGAGAAATAAATGTGATGCTACGCCTAAGCACTAAGCAACTTTGCCTGGCTTCTAGCTAGAGCTCAATCTGTATTTGCTATTACTATGAGTGATCCTCCTCATTTTCTCACTGGATCCAGAACCAGAAGCCAGGGCAAAGTCCATGCACTTCTGCTATTTAAAGTCAGATCATGTAATGTCCTCAGCTCCAAGAATGTTTTTTGACTACTTAATGTAGCCTGTGCTGTAATGGTTGGCCACAAGTGCGGGATAAAACTGCACTGCTGCAGGTTAGGTGGCCCTTACTTAGTGAATAATAAGCTCGTAACTGTTTCCAACAGTATAGACCTGACCATGCTCTATAGAGAAGAGAGCTCTGTGAGCCCATGTGGGGGCAATTTAAAAATTTAAGCAGCTAAGACATACAGTTGGCTCAGAGTTGGTGGGAGCAGGGCTAGGTCTGGGCAGTCTGGAATATGCTGAGCTCAGAAAAGATGGTCCTTTTTCCTAGACAGAAAATAACTAATAACAAGCAATTTCCTGTAGTGAGATTAATGTTATTTTATCTACACAAAGCCACTCAGAAATATAAAGGTTCTGAAAAAAATTCTTAAATATGATTAGCATTTTGCATCACTTTAGTTAAAACTCACATTATCACATACATACTAATTATGCAACTGCTGCTGCCAGCGTATTATTAATTCCTGAGCACTTGCCATGTGCCAGACATCATTCTCTGATTTCTTACATTAAATAGAGGGTTAAGAGTTGTTACATGGTGAAGACATGCAGGAATAGGCATCTAATCCAAATGTTTTGCTCCACAGAATCGCCTCTTAATCAACTTTGCAGTTTAGCTTCTAAGGGACCCAGCAGACAAGGACGGTACGAGCATTGCACAGTGAGGCCTGTGACGGGCTTTGTCCGCAGGCTCCCTATCTCTCCGTGGGGAAGAGTTTTGTTTGCTCCTAGGTTTAAACTCCTGCAGCCTATGGGCTGCCTCAGAGTGTCCTGACCCCTAACCAGGCTAAGCATGTCTGGATCTGTGGCAAGCTACCAGGAAACCAACACTGGGGCTAGGAAAATTACATGCAACAGTTACAACACAGAAAATGTCAAGGAGTGCACGGACAGTAGAGATGCAGCAGTCCTGCTGCAAGTGGGCGGAGCACAAGAATGACTGAGTCAGAAAAGGTAGAGTTCAGTTCATTGGTCTCAAGCAGATGCCACAGGTGGGCTGTGCAGTGTAGATGTACTTTGCCTTGTGAAAGGGGCTCCCCCATACCAGATTCTACTGAGCCTCACCCCAGAGATGGGAGCTAGTGTTTCTACTAGGCGGGGGAACTGCTTGACATTTAGCGAGGACTCAATCCTTGATGGGCATATTTGCACTACCGTAGGTTAAAATATATATTCTGATGCTTAAATGCATATATTTTGTTTTTATTAAAAATAGTAGAGAGAACTAAAGAGCTACTATTAATTACAGAAAATAATATCGAAACAGAATACTATCTGAAAATACTGGAAGAGAACATAACACAATATCATGGGAAAAAGCTAATATTCTTAATACATGAACCATTCTTAAAATCTGAGGAAGAGACCAAATACCCTCTAAAAAAATAGGCAAAAGACCTGGACAGACAGTTCATAGAAATTAAAGGTATGGAATGGCCCTTTACATTCTGAAATGATGTTCAGCTTCACTCAGAAAGGAAGTCTGTAAATTAAAGCCTCACTAGATGCCATTTCTCATATATAGCAATGGCAAAAAATTGAAGTCTAATGCCACATTTGGTTAGTGAGGTTATGGGAAAGAGGCGAGACCCCCTCACAGACTGCTGGTGGTCCTGTCTACCAAAGCCACATACATCACTGCCTCTAACTTTACTTTGAGGTTTATTTCTCACAATATACTCACACAAGTGTAAATCACTGTAGTGTTGTTTGTAATCATAAAATACTGAAAACCAAAAGGCCCATATGCAGGAAAGTGGTAGAGTAAAACATCCTATGCCCACACAATGGATACAACACAGTGATTTTTAAAATAAAGTCTACAATCAACATAAAATCATTTCAGAACATGTAAAATGACGAAAGCAAGGTGGAAAAAGAAAAATACAACCTACTGTCACTACCAGCTATAAGAATGAGGCAGCTTCTGGTAAACAGCACAGGGGAGGGAACCAGAGTAATGAGAGCGGCCCCCTCTGATGGGCTGGGGCTAATGGGCAAGTGACAGCAGGCTGGAGGATGAAAGAGTCACCTTCCTATAAGTTCGGACTTTTGCAGCAATGTCAATGACTCACACACCCAGAGGAACAACAATAACAAAATTCTCAAAGCCAAAAACAGCACTGGGAGGGAACCCCAAACCTGGAATAAAGGTGAACCAAGTTTCAAACAACATAACCACAGTGAAAAGGAGAGGTAACTTTTGAACAGGCTTTGATGATACTATCCTCAAGATGAAGAGTAAACGAAACACTGAACTCTAGCCAAGGGTTTTGTTTTTCACAGACTCAAGTTGTCAATTTTGAAATTCCTATAGCTATTCCGTGATCAAGCAAATATATACATTGTGGAGAATAAAAACCAAGTCTCTCACCACTGGGGAAGGAAGCTGGCATGCTAGTGTAAGTCATGAATCCTGTGGGATCAGATGGATATATTTGGTAGCCACTTCCATTGAGAGAACACAGAAACCGTGACACCACCTGCCCAAAGGCTAGCACGGATGAGGCTCCCATTCCATTCCCAACACTATAGGGAAAAGATAGCTGATCATTTTTTATACAGTCATGCAAAATACATTCTGAAGCTTATGTAGTGAAAGCTATGGCCTGTTCCCCCAGAAAAGCTGATGGGAATGAGACCCAGGCCATCAGGTGTGTGTCCAGTGTTCTTCAGGTAGTGGGTGGGCTGAAAGCACCTTGCTTTCTTCACTTCATGTATTCTGAAATCACTTCATGTGGATCACAGAACCCTTATTTTAAAAATAGTGGTGTTCTAGCCACTGTGTGGTCCTGGTTTATTCGACCACGTTCCTGGATATGGGCCTTTTGGTTTTCAGTATTTTACAATTACACTACAATTCTGTAGTATTATTCACCAATACAAAAAGGAAGTTGGGCTTCTTGGGGAAATGGTGGATCCCTGAGCTGGAAAAAACCAAATGAGCCTGGAACATCTCCTTCCAGAAATCAAAGTAGCAGTGAAAGAATGAAAAGACATGTTAAAAGGACATAGGAGCCATGTTAAAGGGCCTCCCCTGGTGGCTAAATAAGGGCAAACCGAGCACAAAAATGACAAACTGTAAAGAGTTATAGTCCATAGAATAAGACAAAAACCTCAGGACCCATACAGATAAGAGCTTCCTTAGAAGTGGGTATCAACTCTATTGCAGAAGAAGGACAGAAAAACCATTATTTGGCAACCATGTAGTAATAATGCCTCAGGAAAGAGTCATAAATAGATGTTAAAATAGAGCATCAGAGTTTAATGATAAATAGGATATTTATATACTATGAAAATGCTTCCTTGAAAATAGGGCAACTTTAAAGTGAAGCAACCTGAGAGACACCACCCTAACCAGTGATCAAAGCACACATCACCACAATGGGTCAGAGAGGCGACACACATCTCCTGGTGTGACAAAAGAACACAGCATTGCTTTCACTGCATTCCTACCCAAAATCCATACATGGAACCTAATCTGGAGAAATACAGACGAACCCAGCTCAAGAACTCAACACTGAATTACTGTATACTGTAAAACACAAAAAGGCTGAGGAAGGCGTCTGGACTTTTTTTTCTCTAATGACCTTCGCACAGTGCTATGTCACCATTTTCACCCCCTTTTTAGAGGGCCTTAGGAAGTTGCTAGCTGGGTTCCAACTTGTAATGCTCCTGCTTCAGCCTCCCACAGTGCTGAGGTTATAAGCATGGGCCACCACACCTGAGTATTCCAGCCTCAAAGAGACTAAGATCTCAGTCAGGATAACTAAAGGCAACATGAGGCCTTGGGTTGGTTCCTGGACTCCATACCCCTGACCAATGTTTTTTCCTTTTTGTTGTGTCAGTATCTGGAAAATGGCAAAATCGAGGTAAGGCCTGTAGGTAGCAAGAATATAATAACAAAAAAATGTTCCAATGTGACCCCACACAAAATTCTCTGCTAGCACTCTGGAACTTAGAGGATAAAATAAAAAGAGAGGGCCGGGGATTTAGCTCAGTTGCTTAAGCACCTGCCTGGCAAGCATGAGGTTGTGAGTTCGATCCCCAGTACCAAAAAAAAAAAAAAAAAATCTACGTAAAAAGAGATCCCACTGGTTCCAGGCCACACAGAGCTCTACAGAGAATAGAAATATGGGCAAAAATATGGGCCAAACAAATCAAAATCCTGTGGCACAAAAGAGACTGGGCTACCATATCTACTCTGGGTTCAAATCTCAGCTCAGCCCCTATCTGAAGAACACTGGACAGTCCACTTGACCCCTAGGTTTCATTTCCATAAGATTTTGAGAGGAGAAACAAGCCACAGTCTTCACTGGTAAGCCACAGAATATAGTTTTCATGACTATTTAAAAAACAACAGTCAGCTATCTTTCCCTTGCGGTGCAGGGAATGGAATACAGGGCCTTGTCCATGCTAGGCAAGCACTCTTGCACTGAACTATACTCACAACCCTTCAATCACCTTTGGATAATAAGATTAATTCTACTTAGTATCAGTCACAAAATAATTTTAACTCTACTTAGTATCAGTCAGTCACAAAATAATCTTCCTAGCAGCCCTCTCTTAGATTTTACCATTTTCTGTTAAAATGCAATGGGAGATAAAAGGGGGAAGAGTGAGGAGGCGAGGGAAAAGTGGTGTCTTTAGAATGAAATAAGCTGGTAAACTACTTCAAGTTTCAAAGCATTTGTAATTATATTAGTTCTTCTGTAATAATCCTGATCTTTAAATCCTTATCTCCTCTTTTTGACATGTCTAATTTGCTTTGCATGTATTCCTTCAGAGCCCATATGCCTTTGCATCTTAAATACCAAGTGTACATAAAAATAGAAATTTTGAATACATAACACCTCTGGACTATTTCCACTCATGGGCACTTAAATATAGAAACTTTTATTTGGAAAGCTCACACTATGATTTGCTTCATTATTTTAAAAGCCCTGGGCTTTAGGAATGAAGCTCAGGAAAAACGGGTAGTTCTGGGCTGGTGCCAGCTTGCCCCCTAGTGGACAGCATCTGACATTTCATTTCATAAAGGTTGACCTATATTGATATAGACAGAATTTCTTGCTCGCTTGCTGACCTTTGAAGGAGCTTCCATTTACAGAAGAATACACATGCATTACCTATAGCTACTGAAGCAGAGGCTATGGCAGAGATGGTGCATGAAGTCATCTCTTCAGGACACTACTGCTGAGTCAGTTACCGTCCTGCCCCCAAGCCTCAGGTGCTGAGCACTTCCTGTTTTCAATTTCAGCAACCCCGCCACCTGCTAGTACTTTAACTGTAGCCTCAAACTTGCGAAATTGCCAGCGCACTTCACATAGTGCACTAATGTGCTCTGTGAGGGTAGAATGTGACTATTTTGGCTATCAAGGATATGATAATCAGTGCAGGATAATTCACCCACTTGTGGAACCCTTTTAAGTAAGTCACTTTTATTATTTAGCATGCAGTGTTTATGATAATTTTATCTGTCTCTCTTTTAAAAAAATGCACTTGTAATGTCTTAGAAATAAAATATAAATAGCTCTTTCAATAAAAAGGAAAAAATGGCTGAGATTGTGGCCAGTGTGTCCCACATCATCCACATTCCTTAGGGTTTCAATTAGGTCTTCCTTGGAAGAAAATGTCTTCATTGTTTTCTGGCTCACAACTACACATTTCATGACATTTATCAAAGCAGAGACAGTATTAGCAAGGGACCTTTTCTCTGCAGAATCTGCAGAAAAGCTCCTGCAATTGTAATTAAGAGCATATCATGACAGCAGTTTACACACGACCGAGTCTTTCTTCGTGTTGTTGTAATTACATGTGATTACAACTCGCCTCTATGTTAGGCTGAGAGATGCTCAGATGAGAATTCTATGCAGACTGTTTTCTCACTCACAGGTCTGACAACAAATACCACAGTTAGTCTATAGCTTAAAGGGTAACTGATGCAAAAATACATGAATGTGGAGAATAAAAGGAAAGCCAGGGGGCAGTAGGTGATGATTCACACTCCATTTATATTCCAGAGAAAAAAGGGCTTACTTATACCTCATATAATAATACTGAGAAGAGCTAATAAAAAATATACAGACCACTAGTAAAACTTAATAGGTATTTTCACTCAGGTAAATATATGTAAGAACATAGCACTTCATGACTTTGGGTTTTTTTTGTGTGTGTGTAGGGGGGAACTGGGAATTGAACTCATGACCTCTCACCTGCCAGGCAGGTGCTGTGCTGCTGAGCTGCGTCCCCGGCCCCATTTCATTACTTTTTAAAGGTAGATATCAGAAATAACTATGAGAAAAACTGTCATAGAATGTTCAGAATGCTAGACAGTTTGGACATTAAGTTGGGGACTATAATGTGTGATCAAAAAATATGGTAAATGCTTATATTTTAAAAATTACTGTGGAAGACACAGTGTCATTAATTCCCTCTGAAATATTTCCTCTCACTTCAAACACACGAACTCCATTATTCTTGCTGTTTTCTGAGACAGTTTTGAAAATCCTCTTTATTGTCTTCTGTTGCAATGTTGTGGCTGCCTCGACATTGATTCAAAATGTTTACCTTTCATGATTGCTTTGACTTTGGGGACGAGCCAGATCTGGTGAACAAAGCGGATGAGGAGGCACCACGCTACTTGTACAAGTCTGTCTTTCTATTGGACAGCACGTAGCAGCAGCATTCAGAGAATTTATCAGACCTCACAAAGACATAAAATTGCTTTGGAAAGTGGTAAAAACAATGAGACAGTGTGTTTGAAGGGAGGGGAAGTATTCTGAGGGGGATTAATGGCAATGTGTCTTTTATTGTAATAAAATTTTTTTTTTTTTTTGGTACCGGGGATTGAACTCACGACCTTTCGCTTGCGAGGCAGGCGCTTAAGCCACTGAGCTAAAGCACCAACCCTGTAATAAATTTTTTTAAAAATTCAAACATTTACTATATATTTTGAGCACATCTTGTATTATAAAGCTTACTGTGAGTCAATCCTTGGGAAGACAAAAAAAAAGTTAACGTCTGCATACCAAAAGACAGCGAAAAATGAAAAGCACAGCCTACAGCTGAAGTTCTGCTTCATAACTGTTTTCTTTTTTGCCTTTTGGGAATCTGGATACCAGTCAAGGGTTCTCCAAAGAAACACTGTCTAGGAGACTTAGCTCCCAAGAAAGAGGTATGAGACTTCTTTAACTTGAAAAAGACAGAACGTACATACTGCTTTACAACTGTGGGCGATCAAACTCGCAGTCTTCTTGAAGGTCTTTTCCAGGTAGTGGGCGAATCGCTCATTTTCATCTTCTTTGGATCCCAGCTGAAGAAACTCACCTATAATGAAGGAAAGACGTCACTTGAGATGTGGCTTTATTGTATGGCTAAATACAAGGACTAAATTAAAGAAAGGAAAGGAAAGGAAAAAGAGGAAAGTCAAATCAGAATCAACCTACCACGCACCAAATCTTCAATCACTTGGGTTAAAATAGATATAACAGTAGTGTTTCCAATCCGCGCCAGAGCTATTGATGCTGCAGAAAGAATTAAATCACCAGCGAGAACAGCCTAAAAACAAACAAACAACCCTTTCAGACAAAAAGATCAGAGCAATGAACCAGTGATGAAGCTGACTTGTCAGAGGACAAACACAGAATGGCAAGGGGTGTCATCTCAGCTGTGGGCTCCTCCTTCCCCTTCTTCTGTGGGATTACAGAATTGGTAAGATGTGGGGCTGCTGTCTGACTGGAGAGGCCAGCAATCTGTCCCCCTGCTCGGTGGACAAGCAGCTTACTCTGTCACTCACCCCTTGCTTGACACTGCCAAAATGTGGCTGCCTTCAGTTTAGCTGCATGGGACCATCACCTTCCCTCAAACCTTATCACTGTGCCTTTCCCCTTACTGTTCCTTCTGCTTGACAAATCCTTCCCAGGCTGGGTCAGAGCTCAGTAGTGGAAAGCTTACATGTGTGAGGCATGCTGGATTTCATTCTCAAACCCAGAACAAGTCCGCCTCTGCACTTCAGAGACTCAGTTCAGATACCACCTCCAGGAAGCCTCCCTGATCTGGCAGCCTCCCTGATCTGGCAGCCTGACCAGATGCATTCCTCTGAGTGGGCACAATACTGCATGCACACTACTGCTGTTACGCTTTGTGTTCCACTCAGTGATACGGCATCCCAGTAAGTACCTGGCACATCCCACTTCTCAATAGAACACATGGTTTTTTCAATGAAAAATTAAACTAAGGAAATTTTGCTTTGTGCTCTTACCCTTTTTTGGGCAATGCTGGGGATCCAAACAAGGGCTTCCCACCTGTCATCCAAGTACTTTATCACTGAGCTACAGACCCAGCAGAACAAAATATCTTTCTCACTGATCATTAGATCATTAGATTTATTAGCAAATAATTATAAATTACACATAATTGAATTCTATGCTGTAATCAAATACCATATGTATGAATCCATATTAATTTGCACATTTAAAAATAAAAGGTAGAGTTCATAGAAATTCTAATTAACATACCATTTTAGGTATTTACTGTCTGGTCTCTGTGGAGCTTCTAAAATAACAATGTCCAGTTCATATTTATCAATTAATCATTTACTATAATACACATTACATAAGATAGTTCCATATAAATATTCACTTATAAACCCATTTTATGTCTACAATATACAGGTGTATATTTATTTCCATCTATCTGCTTCTCATATCACTGGCAGTTCAAAGCCTGAGGGTCTTGGGTCTTTACAGTTCTTCTCCCACTCTTGGAATCCTTGAGGCCAAAAGCTTTTCACAGAGGAAACCAGAGCCACAGACTAGAGGGCTGGGTGTGAAGGGTTAGGACAGCAGCGGCTGGGAACCCCAGGCCAGTAGTGACAAGAGCTCCAGATGAGGCTATCCTGTGAGTGCACTTGTGCAGCAATCACATAGCAGTTGTGCTGCAGAGGCAGAAGGGGAGTCATCTGGCACTCACTCGTGCTAAGAGGACTGCAGAGCTGAGAGACAGGTGATGCAGGTGAAGCCACTTTCCACCTGTGCTCAGAAAGAGGCCCCCAGCAGCACTGATACACAAAAGCCCTGGCTATGACCATATTTTCTCTCCAATGCGTTTTCTCTGCTCAGGGGCTCAGATTAAAGCTTCAGCACCGGCCCTGGCACAGGTGATGGCATCACAGTCCTAATGTTATCCATGTTTGCTCCAAACTGAAAGGTCATCCTTTTTGCTAGCATTCTGATGTATAGGATTTTGTCAAGTAGACATAAAACTTTTTGAGTTTTGAAATAAAAGAAACATACTTGAAATTGGAGGACTCCATTTCACAGCAAAGTGACTGACAATATAGCAAAAGTAGTATGTGATGATAAAGGCAAACAGGAAGAGAGGTTCTGGCTGTGTCTATACGTCCGTCAAAATCTCATGTGCTCATAGGCGGGGCTTTTTGGAGGTGGCAGGATCCAGGGTGGGATGCTGGGACCGATTCATGGTGCACTGCTTGGATTAAGGCTGCCTTGCCATGGGTGTGAATGGGGAGCTCCCTACCTAAGGGTAAGGAGCCTGGAGAAGAGATAAAGGACAGAAAGAGGACCCCTGCTTGTCACTGCTACTGTTTGTCTTCTAGTGCCTCTTGCATGCTCTGTGATGCCTGTCTGCCAAGCCACCTTGCCTTGGAGCCAGCTGATTATATGAGCTGAAAATCTTTACAAACTAAACCAAAATAAACCTTTTCTTTTTTAACTTTAGGTGTTGGGTATTTCCTCTCAGCAGTGAGAAAAGTATCTAAAATGCAGGTACTATAAACATGTAGGAATAGAAGGTGAGACGGTTGAACTGTGTACATAAATTTTCTTGGCTCTTTACTTGGGCAGATGGTAAATGAACACAGGTGTGGGACGGATGCCAGCTCTCAAACAGTGTCTCCTTTTTCATTTGTGCCATTTTTTGTGCCATTCTTTACCTCATGATTTACACTTCTTCAAAGAAAAAAAAATCTCTATTTTGGACCAGGGATATAGCTCAGGGGCATACCAACTACCTGGCAAGCATGAGGCCCTGAGTTTGATTCCCGGTACCAGAACAAAAACAAAAAAGTCTCTATTTTGCATACTTCCTTCTAGGAATTCTAATATGGAAACATACTTCATAGTTTTCTACTTAAAAAGGTAAAATTTTCATGGCAAGACAGTATCTCTCTGAGATTATTTCTCCTTTTCCCTTTTTTCTTAAGTGTTGTCTTGACATTCTTCTACTAGGCATGCAATCAGTAAATATTTAAGGAATTAAGTTCAATCTGGGTAACCTTAGCCCAAAAGTAAAATGCATAATTACTCATAAGATACTCTTTAAATTCCTTTACTCTTTTTTCTTTTTGTGTATGTGTGTGTGTGTGGGTACCAGGAATTGAACTCAGGACCTTGCACTGCTAAGCTATATCTGAAATTCCTTTCTTAATACCCAAAAAAGAATTGTACAACAAATAGTGAATAACTAGAAATACTGTTTATTATTTTTCTACTGTAATTTATCTTGTCTATCAGATGCTATATACAGAGACAACATACTTTTTAAAATTTGGACAATGCTAGTTGAGCAAGTAAATTTTACTTTGTAATGAGACAAATATGAAAAAAAAATAAAGTAAGTCCCTGAATTAGGAGAAGTTGCAAACTTGCGCAGGTGCCAACACACGTCACATTATGGACATTCACAGGTGCGAGCAAATCATGGCAGAAGCTCCCTGTGTGCTAGATTTCGTCACACCTGTGCTTCTGTGTGCTCACTATACAGGGATAGTGTGCCATGGCACAGTACAGTCAGGAGTGTATTTGTGTGCATTTTTTTCTTTTTTTTGTGTGTTTACAGTGTGTATCTGTCTCAAAGGCATGTAAGACTCACTTTATCGGACTCACAAATGAATCTAGTTTATGAGTGTCCTCTCTGAATGGATCTCGTTCTTAAGTCAGGACTTTGTGCATGAAAAGCAAGTGATTTGGGAAGACTTTTAAAACACCCTAAAGAAGAAAAACAACTGTACCTTCTTTTCACCCCAGATCTTGTTAACTGTGTGCTTTCCTCTTCGAGAACTTGCATCATCGATGACATCGTCATGAACCAGGGTAGCAGTGTGGATCATTTCTGCAATTAAGGCTATGGAACGCTGGCTGGCTTGCACGTTTCTAGTGAACAGAAAGTAACACTTTTAACAGAGATGCGGCCTACAGCGTTGTAAGCAGTCATCTTGTGAAAACTGGACATAGGATCTAGGAGGAAGAATTTTATTTCTCTAAAAGAAACTGCATCAAAACTTTGGCTTCCCTACAGATGGATTTCTATCACTTAGAAAACATTTTTCAAATGCACAAGAGACCCTGCCAAATATTTAGGCACTTCACATTAAGAAGCAGAATTGCAGTTAATGATAAAAGGCAAAACTTTAGATATCAGGACACAGGGCTAAAAAATCATCGTCATGTCTTGGCCAGGATTATAGGTTCATAATCAGGTTATAATTAAATTTCAGGGTAGCATGGTGGAGAGACATGAGAAATAGTTTAAAAAGATCTTTCACTATGCTGAAAGGTTTCAACTGTCAAATGTTTAATAAGACATTAATAAGACATTAATGTTTAGTAAGACATTAATAAGATAGAATAATTGAACTTTCTTCAACTCATATTTAAGCTTTGTATTAAAAATCTACAGTTTTATTTCCCAACTTTCATACAAATTACAGGATAACCACTCCCAAGTTTCTTTTTCTCTTTTAAAGAGATGGGACTCTCACTCTGCTGCCCAGGCTAGCCACAAGTAACCTTCCTTAGTCTCCTGTGTAGCTGGGACTACCAATGTGCATTACCATACCTGGTGCCCGGCTTCTCTCTAATTACACTCATTCATCATCATCTATGAGAAATCTATGATGATTTATCATCATCTATGAGAAATTTGAAAATCTTTGTTTCAAGAAATCAAACTAGAAAAATAGCCAACTAAGTTTTCTGACCCTAAGACATATGCCTACCTTATATATTAACCAAATGTTTCAGTTATTCTAATTGCTTGATTTTCAAATATCATCTGGTTACATCTTAAAAAGAAAGGGAGAAATATATTGAAACAACTTTTTCTTTGAAAATCTAATCTCAACATCTCCATAAAGGTAGTGCTAATTTGAACTCCTCAGGTGGAGCAGAAGTAATGAAAAATGATACGCAACTACACATATGATACATGAACTTCTGATTTTGCTTTTACTTAGAATTTTAAAGTGCAGGATCGCGCTGCATGTTCTTACCTCAGGCCTTAGAACTAAACCTCATAACTTTCAAACTTTTTCAGCCTGGAAATCACTTACAAAGCACTGCTTATTACTTATTCATGTTTCACAAGTTATAACAGTTTCTAATACTTCCAGATTCTACCAAGGAAGAAGAAGGAGAACAAAAGCAATGGAGGAAAAAAAAAAAAGCAATGGAGGACAGACACAAATCATACTTAAATCACTTCAGGGGGTGAGGGGTGGAGTGCTTAGCATGAATGCAGCCCTAGGTTCAATTCCCAGCACCAAAACAAAACAAAACAGAAAACCACCTCCCCAAAAACTGGAAAACAAAACAAAAAACCCCTCAATAACAAACTACTTCAATAAATGAGAAAACAGAGGTTTCAATAGCTTTTAGCTGCATGCTGAGTCCTTCAGAGGGGCCTTCTGGCTTTATATTAAGTAAGCTTCCACATTTCTTAGGTAAATTTACTAAGCCCTATCTTTTTTGAGTTGAATGTACAGGAAAAGATAGACTTTTGCATTTGACTTTTAAATATAAAGGCTATTTTTCAGTATATTTTTAAAATTGAATTTCAGTTTAATTAAATATATACTTCTTACTAACTAGTACTAACTTGTAGCAGAACTTATCTTTTAAAAAAAAGTGATGTTAGTAGGCAGGTGTGCAAGCCGGGAGACTGCAGTGAGTTGGTAGCTAGAAGATTTTTTTGGTTTTGTTTTGTAATTTGACAGTATCTGAAGTTTCAGACACTATATGTGTGTGTATAAAAATGTCATTTTCCATGTCTAAACTACTCACTGATGAAGTCAGGACTCTTGCCTAGAAGGTTATCTGGCACTGTGACAGAACATCTAGACAGATTACACAACCAGATTTAGCATGCTGATAGTTTTATGTGATGCAATTTTATGGCTTTAATAGATGTCAGCTCTGGAAAATATTGCCACTGCTTATCCTTAATGCCTCATCACAGTGGGACAGATGACCAAAATTCAGAAAAAGCTCACACTATCTTTAAGATGAAATCCTTAAAGTGCCAAACTGAGTCAAGCCTTACAGAAGCGGGGCATCATTCCTACTTCCTGCAGTGAAATCACTAGTAGTTTCCCATCTCCCTGGAGAGGTGACAGTCAGGCAGCCTGAGAAAAAGAGGCCCATGGTCTTAAAAGGTGGCCACGGCTGGGTGTGGTGGCGCACATCTGTAATTCTAGCACTGTAGGAGGCAGAGGCAGGAAGATTGCCAAATTCAAGCCCAGGATACGCAACTTGCAACTCAGCAAGATTTTATCTCAAACAAATAGGCTGGGGATATAGCTCAGCGTGAAGGCCCTGGGTTTAATTTCCAGTCCTGTAAAACAAAATTTTTTTTAAAAAATAAGACTAAAAAATAAAACAGATTTTTGACATAAAGTCTGCCATATGGGAGCCCAGGAAGGTGGAGGTTTTGATGAGCAGATGCTTGCACATTTCGCTGGTGGGTTCCAGCTTGAGCTCAGCGGAAGAGCATCTCCGCAGGGCTGTGGATGTGGGATGTGTACCTTCTTCAGCCTCCACCATGCCAGGAGGTGGTGGATTCTCTGGGCAGCTTCTCTCCTTTCCCTCCCTGTACCAGATTTGAAAACAATGCTTCACTGTCCCAGAGCCCCTGACCCCTGGGATCTGAAAAGCAGGCCTGGCACAGACTTGGACAGGCTGCAGACCAATGTGTCCCACGGGGAGCATGTGCCACATGTCCCCAGATTCAGGAACTGTTCTAGAGTTTCTTTGGCAGTAAGAAAATAAACAACAGTATGAAGTCTATATCATACACAGTGCAACTTCACAGGCATCCATTTATCTGGAGATAAATCTGAAAACTATTCAGGAGTTACTGTTTCTGGATATCAGTTCCTTTACTTTGATAGGAAAGCTGCTAATGAATCTGAGTCTTACGATCCAGCCTTGAAAGAACCGCCTTGTCCACAAGAGGGAAAGGCTATATACTCTGAGCCCGATGCCGATTCAGGTTTATGAAGAATGGACATCAATCAAGAATAATGGCCCCAGTCCCCACAATTAGAAATGAAAAGGGTAAAATCACAATAGACCCTGCAGAAAGCCAGAAAATTATCTATACCTAATTTGAAAACTTGTATTCTAATGAGACAGAAAACACAGAAGAAATGGACAGATTCCTAGATACATATGAATTACCAAAGCTGAATCAAGATATAAAAATATAAACCAATATCAATCAATGAAATTAAAGATGTAATTGAAAACCTACCAGCAAAGGAAAGTCCAGTTCCTAATGGATTCACTACTGAATTCTGTAAGAAATTTAGAAGATCTAACCACCACTACTTCTCAAACTTTAATGAAATTGAAAGGGAAGCAATACCTTCAAATTCATTCCTAGAAGCAAGCATTACTGATTCCAAAACCACAGAAGGACCCATCTAAGAAAGGAAATTATAGACCAATCTCCCTAATGAGCATTGATCCAAAAATCCTCAATAAGATACTGGCAAACAGACTACAGCAAATCAAGAACTTTATACACCACGATCAAGTGGGATTCATCCCATGGATACAGGGATGGTTCAGCGTACATAAAACCATAGATATAATACACCATATTAACAGAACGAAGGACAAAAATCATATGATCTTATCAATAAATGCAGAAAAAGCTTTTGACAAAGTCTGGCACCCATTCATGATAAAAGCCCTACAAAAAACTGGAATAGATGGGATTTATCTCAATCTGATAAAAGCCATCTATGACAAACCAACAGCCAACATCATACTAAATGGACAAAAACTGAAAACTTTCTCTCTAAAATCAGGAATAAGACAAGGATGTCCACTGTCTCTATTCTTACTCAACATGGTCCTGGAAACCTTAGTTGGAGCAATTAGACAAGAGAAAGAAATAAAAGGAATAAAGATAGGAAAGGAAGAAGTCAAACTATTGTTATTTGCAGATGATATGATACTCTACTTAGAAGACCCCCCAAAACCACCAAAAGACTACTAGATTTAAATAGCAAATTTAGTAATGTACCTGATTACAAAGTCAACACTAGAAAATCAATAGCCTTCCTGTACATAAATAACAAATTCACTGAGAGAAATTAGGGAAATAACACCTTTTATAATATCATCCCTCAAAAATGAAATACTCAGGAATCAATCTAATAAAGGATGTAAAAGACCTCTACATTGAAAACTACAATACTCCAAAAAAGGAGATTGAAGAGAATATTAAAAATGGAGAGACATCCTGTGCTTTTGAGTAGGAAGAACCAATATAGTGAAAATGGCCATACTTCCAAAACTATTATATAGATAAATGCAATCCCAATCAAAATACCAATAGCACATCTCACAGAATTGGAGAAAACAATCCTAAAGTTCATCTGGAACCACAAGAGACCCAGAATAGCAAAGGCAACCCTGTGCAACAAAGACAAGGCAGGGGGCATCACAATACCTGATTTAAAATACTACTATAAAGCTACTGTGATAAAAACAGGGTGATAATGGCAAGAAAACAGACCCAAAGTGCAATGGATTACAAGATGCAGAAACAACTGCAGATACACTAAGCCACCTAATCTTTGACAAAGGTGCTAAACACATTCACTGGAAGAAAGATAGTCTCTTTAATAAATGGTGCTGGAAAAACTGGCTCTAAACATGCTAAAGATTAAAACTGGACCCATATATTTTATCATGCACTAACGTAAAATCAGAATTGGAGAAAACAATCCTAAAATTCATCTGGAACCAGAAGAGAGCTACAATAGCAAAGGCAATCCGAGGCAACAAATCTTTCATTATGCATAAAGCTAAAATCAGAATGAATCAAAGATCTTAATATTAAAACAGAAACATTAAATCTGCTGGAAGATAGACTAGATAAAACTCCTAAGGACACAAGTGTAGGCAAAAATTGTAATGAACAAAATCCTGACTGCACAGGAACTATCACAAAGAATCAATAGCTGGGACCTCATTTTCTTGAAAAGCTTTTGCACAGCAAGAGAAACCACCAACAGAGTGAAAAGACAACCCACAACGTGGGAGAAAATGTTTGCCAGTTGTTCCTCACACAAAGGATTATTAGTGACTATAAAAAGAACTAAAAAAAAAAATCAGTCCTCCCAGATTTTAAGACCCAATCCACAAATAGGCATCTGAGATGAATGCATACTTCACAGATGGAGAAATACAAACAGCAAATAAATATGTGAAAAAATGTTCAACATCACTGGTCATTTGAGGAATGCAAATTAAAACAACACTGAGATTCTACCTCACCCCAAAAAGAATGGCTATTATTAAGAAATCAACCAATAACAAATGCTGGAGGGGCTATGTGGATAAAGGAACCCTTCTCCACTGTTGACTGGTACAACCACTGTGGAAATCAGTATAGAATTCCTCAAAATACTAGGACTGGAGGTCCCATTCAACCCAGCTATTCCCCTTCTGGGTATCTTCCCAAAAGAATTAAAAACATCATACCACAGTGATATATGTGCACCCATGTTTATAGCAGCATAATTTGTAATAGCCAGATCATGATAACAACCTAAATGCTTATCGACTGAGGAATGGATAAAAAAGATGTGGTATTTTTATACAACGGAGTACTACTCAGCCATAAGGAAGTTTGATAAACTGGAGACTTTTATAGGTAAATGGATACAATTTGAGACCACACTAATTGGTGAAATAAACAAGATACACATATGTAAACATCATATTTTCACTAGTGTGAGTAGCTGAAAGTAACAGCATTCATACATGTACATATATGTATATAAAAATAGTTAACATATACTACTGATTTCTCTGAGTTCAATGAAGAGAAAGATTTGTGCTCGTATTGTTCAGTCAATTGTAAGCAGATGTCTTATGCTCTGGGTCAGTGATTTGGGGATGACAATGTGCAACGTATGTATCACTGTTGCCTCCTGACTGACGTATTTTTGAAATCTTGCTTTAGTTTTTTTTCTTTCCTTGAAATAAAATGGGGAGGAGGAGGAAGAAGAGAAGGAGGAAGAGACAGAGCAGAAGGAGGAAGAGAAGAAGGAAGGGCTGGGGATTTAGCTTAGCGGCATAAGCACAAGTCTTGCAAGTGTGAGATCATGAGTTCGATCCCTGGTACAAAAAAAAAGAGAAGAAGAAAAAGAAGGAGGAGGAGGAGCAGGAGAAGGAAGAAGAAGAAGCCCCAGAATGTGTACCCACCAGTGTCTCTCCTGCATTGTGAGCCACTGCACTATAAGTACTTAATGCCAAGAGCATCTTTCCACACTGAAGGTTTACTTATAATTTATTTTGGGCCTCACACTATGCAGCAGTAGGAAGAAAATGGTTTTTTTAAAGTCACAGAGAAGCTGGACATGGTGGTACACAGCTACAGTCCCAATATTCAAGAGGCTGAGGCAGGAGGATCACTTGAGGCCAGGAGTTCAGAGCCAGCCTGCGCCAACACTGTGGTACTTGGCTCAATGATTTGGAATACCCAGAAACCACTAAGAGTTTTAGAACTGTGAACAGTCTGATCCTGGTTCATCATTCATGTGAGCTGGCACTGTCTGTAATGGATGTTTGGTTACAGTCTTCCCAGGGTCTGGTCTTTGTAACTGCCTTTGTTTTTACAACTATTAAATGTTACTTCCTCTGAATATAAGCTTTTTATCATACCTGGACCTTGACCTGTAATCTAATGTGACAACTGCATCTTAGAATGTGACCATCTAATCACCTAGCCCAGCTTGGTAAGTATACCAGTGAGCTCAACCACCACACAAAGAGTTCTGTGCACAACATAACCTAGGCAACCCTGTTATCCTGGTTGCTGGCAATGGTACCCACTTCCCAGTGCTGGAAGTTTTATGCAGGAACGGGTCTGCGTTAGGTTCAGCAATTGCAGTGGGCTGCTGACAAGACAGATCGGAGAGAAATGCTGTACATTTCAGCAAGTAGGGTAACTTTATAGAAATCTATTTATCAGAAAGCCCCCGAGCCCCATGAAGTTTATGCATGTTGACTAGGTTGGTCTCAAACTCCAGATACAGCCTCTTTTGATCTGAATTATTGATAATATTACTTCTACAGTTAACTTTGAATTTTGCTGAACTCTATTGCAAGTTAGATTCTCCAGAAAGGAGACTCTGAGATGCAGTCTAAGGCACAGGATGTTCACTGAGGCGTGCTCTTGGGATCCACACCTCAACAGCAGAAATGAAGAGCAATGCAGACCCAGCAACAGGTCGCCCAGGGGGCTCTTCTGCTATCAGACCCTGGATACAGGCTGTCTGGAGCAAGAGCATGGCTGGAAAGAGGCGCTCCTCACTGGGGGTGAGTCCTCTGTGAAGGGAGTTCCAGGAGCCTGTCTCAGAATCCACAAGTCTGTTTCCGGGACACTTCAAGCCTGGGTTGTCTGTTGTATGCATCCCTGGCACTTGGCCTGCTCAGAGATGGCAGCTATCAGAATATACAGAGAGAACACACAGACTTAGGCTTAAGCCTTTTGGGCCAAATTACCCTTTTAGAGTAGATTGTACTTCCCTAGAAAAATGCAAATACATATAAATTGTGCATATAATTTCAAAAGACCCCCCATAACTTCCATGGGCCTTAGGTTAAAACTCCCAGTCAGTCGTTCAGCAGAGAATATTTAAGGCTCAACTGACAAGCTTACTACAAGAAAAACAGAAAAATCAATAAAAAGGTAGTTTTCTCCCCTTTTGCTATTAAGATATTTATTTTACTCTGGTTTCTGAAATCATTTCCATATTAAGCTATAAGTATTTAATACACATCTTAGAAGATAGAAGACAAAGTTTAACAAACCTCTCAAGAGTCAGCTTTGTAATAGGACACAGAAGGAGCAGGCGCATGAGATATAAAAACATGTCTGGGCCCACTGGAGTGAAAAGGTATTCTGGGGGTCTGGCTCAGACAGAGCACTGTGTGGCCCTGCTCTGGAGCCTTTAGTCTGTTCACTGTTCCCAGCCCTGCTTGGCAGATAAAATCGCAAACAGCCCAACTGTTGAGCAGCCCACTGCCCCTTCCTGCATTAAGTGGCATAGAGGTTGCAACTAGACACATTAGGTAGAGCCTTATATGACAGTGTCCTTGGGAAGCAAGTGCTCTCAGCAAGGCAGGGCCTGCACCCAGGGACATCTGGCAATGTCCAGGGAGACTTTAAGTTGCTATCAACTAAGGCCAGCTAGTTAGTAGAACCCAGAGGTGCAAAATATTCTACCATACATAAAACAGTTCCCTACCATCCACAGAGAGATCTGGCTCCAAACACCAGGAGTGCTAAGGCTGAGGAGCTGCTCCTGATCACAGGAACTGGACGTCAAGCTTGGCACAGAGGGATCATTTCGGTGCTCCAACTTCCAGTTACAGCGAACATGGGGTGGACGACAGCTAAAGGGTAATGGCCAAAGATTTTACAGCATGCCTGACATACACTGTGAAGTTGCTGAAAAGCCTCGGTTGAGAAGGCAACCCCGAGCATAGGGTGAAGTGCTGGACACAGACAGGCACAGCTGCAGGGCGCCAGGGTTGTGGGCAGAGGGGCTGTCTGCTAAGAAGCAACATCTGAGACCTGTCCTTACAGATCATCATTTCATTTAGTGCTAACAAACCTTAGGTAGTCCTTAAAAGTTCTACTGAGAAAAAAAAAAAATAAACATACTGAAAGGGAAAACTGTACTAGGAAAATTGTTCTTTTTAAAACTTTGCTCTCTTTGAAGTTGCCTAGTTCCGTAACTGTTTCATGGGTCTGTAATTGCTTTCTTGACCCCCTGTAACCACGAGAGTATAACCAAACATACAGGATGCCTGATAGTAACTGACGGTCATTATTCTAGTCTTGTAACCGATAAGCTCACCCTGCTAGCTAACCAGAAGCAATGTTAGGCTGTCCTGTCCCACTTTGTAACCCCAGTTCATGCCTCATATAAAAATGCTGGTTCACAGACACTAGCTTTTGTTGGAAGTCATTCCAGTGAGGACCACTGGTGTAAAATAAAGCTGTGCACCACCTCCTGACTCCCTCAGGTGTCATTCCTTTCCAGGACTCAGTTTTGCTGCAACAATTGAACAATAGATTAGTACATCATGCTCTAATGAAATTTCATGATTACATGATATAATTAAGAAAATATTTTGGCAATGGGGAAGAGTTTTTAAAATAATGCAAACCAAGCAGAATAGAGAACTACTGAATGGTTGAATCCAAGAATGGAGAGGAAGACACGTGAAGAGGAAGGCTGTGTGAGGTAATAGGAAGACCCCTTATCCTTTTAAGATTTCATTTAATGGTAAAAGTGCAGTTGCTTTAACTTTACAGATACTCAAAACATTCAATTTGTGGAGTCTTTTTTTTTTTTTTTTGGTTCTGGGGATCGAACTCATGACCTCGCGCTTGCCAGGCAGGCACTTAAGCCACTGAGCTAAATCCCCGGCCCTGTGGAGTCAGTATGAGTTCTCTAAGTAACGATTCCGAAGGTCACTGGAAGGCAGGCAACCCAGGCTGTGGACACTCACTGCCCAAGGGTACAGGTCAATTTCAGAACAATCCACCTTTGGATAAGTGTATAATTATTAAAGTATAGTCACACATCCTGTAATTACTTCCTAAAGAGAAAAATTAATTTGGTGTTAAGGTTTTTTTTCTCTAACATGTTTCTTTGCAACTGAAGTCATTCATCAAAGGATATTTAAAAAGCCTACAGACTAGAATTCATAGTGGAGTTAGTAATTCAAAGTCAGAATTTATACATTGTAAAGTGAATTCTTAGATGCCACTTCTTAAGAGGGAAACAAACCAATAATCTTGGAAAGGAAGACTTTCTATATGTAGAAAACCAACAGAGCTGGACATATACCTGTAAATAACTGACTGCTGGGGAGGCTAAGGCAGGAAGACTGAAAGTTCAAGACTAAGCTGGGCAACTTGGTGAGATCTTATCTCAAAATAAAATTTAAAAGGGCTGGAGGTATAGCTCTGCCAGCCACATGCAAAGGCCTGGGCCTGATCAGTACCACCAGGTGGATGGGAGCGTGGATGGGATTAGCCACTCACCGGGAGTTATTATGATGAATGTTACATGCTCGGGCCATTAGCACCACAATAATTGGTCGAAAGGCTTTTCCTTTTCCATCGAAGTAGTACTCAGACATTTCCTTAAGTTCTGTTGTAGATATGAACAATTCCTAAAACAAAGTTCAATGAGACCATTCTAAGTACACAAACACAACAGGATATATTTTGTAAAACTTTGGTTTAATTTCAATGTGTTCATTTCAATTAAGAAATCAAACACTAAGTTGGACAAAGCTCCAGGATCATCTGGCCACAAAGCTGGCTGCCATGGAGGCTAAATGAACAATGCTTGGCTCCCCTGTCCCCAGGGTCCTCAGTGCTAGATCAGGTACTGCTACCTGCCCCACAGACAGCAGCAGGTGGCCGGTGACCCCGACAAACATTATCAGGTGGGAGAAAGCACTAGGTGGCCCAGGAACACTGGGTTAGCGACAGCTCAACCAAAGAAAGACTACAGTCTGGGGGCACCTTGGAAGACAGAAGTGAGAGGAGAAAGACAAAAACTATGGGAGTCCACAAAGCAGGTCAGGTGTGTCCTGCATTGCAGACAAGGCTGTACACCCGGGCAGGAAGATAGGCTGGACAGCGGAGAAAAAGCTGGGCTCTGAAGTCTGGCTCAGCCTTTCTTTAGCAATGAACATTCATTCCTAAGGTTCACAGAGGAAGTGTAAAGCACAGCTTGTCTAAGTGTAATGTGTTCACCACCACTGAACTGGGGAGAAGAACACTGTAAAAATTTAAGTTATTCAACATATAATACAGTAGTGCACTATATTACGAACACAGTAACAATGATGAATATAATAAAAGTTCAGAGAAAGAAAAGATCAGTGTAGCCTAGAACACTTGAATCTTTCAAGGAGGACATAAGCTGGAACAGCATTAGGAGTAGCAGGGCTTTGCTTTGTGGAGAGGAGAGGCCCTTCCACGGGTCTGTGTCAGTCCTATCTGCCTCTCAGGACACGCTGGACCCTTCTTCCCTGGAAACAGTGGGGGAGCAAGGAACGGACGCTCAGAGACGTTCAGGACCACACAATATGCAAGAGCCCATCACGGATTCCTGGATTACTGACTCAGTGCTCACCACTGCGATAAACGCAGCGGTCATAAAGATGAGGAAAACAAGCTTTGCTACAAGGAGCCCAGGTTCTGCCTGGAGAGGTAAACCAGTAACTGCAGTTCACACAACACTGGATGACGGGTCCTCTCATTGAGGCAAGCACGGGACTCCGGGAGCACAAAGGCAAGGGCCTGACCTGGAAAAGTGGGAACTG
Organism: Dolichotis patagonum; assembly: GCA_004027295.1. Classification (NCBI taxonomy): domain Eukaryota; kingdom Metazoa; phylum Chordata; class Mammalia; order Rodentia; family Caviidae; genus Dolichotis; species Dolichotis patagonum. Next base: position 127,580 of record PVJX010001883.1, read on the forward strand.
AAGGCAAGACACGGAATAGAAGAACATGGCACAGAAGGACAACCCGAGCACATTTTCTGTGTGGCACTTTTAATGATCAGGATCACATATTTTTTGTAGTGGTAAAAAGAGTTGCAGACATAAAGCAGACAGTCACAGACACTTCACAGAGTTGTCAGGAAGCAGTTACCTATGCAGTGAAGAGGAGACAATTCAATCCAAAGTAGAGGTGTACTGTTAGAGTCCTGGGTTTGGAAATAGATATACAGAGGGTATGGAGAGAGGAGGGGGCCACAGAATCCCAGGCAACATCAAAATTAAAGGGAGTGGGTGGGATGGAGGAGATAAAGAGCAACCCATGAATAAACTGAGAAAGAGACAGGATTAGATACATAAGAAAGTATGGAAGCCAGGGCACAGGGAGGGGTTTTTGTTTCATTTTTACGGGGAGGAGAGGAATGTGTCACTGTTCAAAACAGAGCATCTACTGTTCAAAAAAGGTCAAAGAAGAACAGAAAACTGGATTTAGTAGCTGGAAGCTAATGGTACAATGGGCAGAAGCAGTCTCAGAGGTGAGAAAAGAAGCCATATGACAATGCTGGAAAGAATGTGAAAGGGAAAGAGTGAGCCAGAGGCTACAGGACACTGTATTGTGATGGAAGACCAGTGTGGGGCTTCAAAAAATTGGGAAGATGCAGGTGGGGTGGTGCACATCTGTAATCTCAGTCACTCTGAAAGCCGAGGCAGTGGATCTCAAGTTTGAGGTTAGCAAGATCCTATCTGAAAAATAAAAAAGGGCTGGGGGTACAGCTCAGTGCTGAGGAGCAGAGCTCCACCCCAAATACCAGAAAAAGAAAGAACAGGAAGAAAGAAGGAAGAGACATGGACTAAAGTACCTCGAATGAGTAACAGACACTGACAGGAGAGTCGGCAGATGAGTGAGAGGAGCAAGTGGTTCCTGAGAAACTGAACTGCAGAAGTGGCAAAGGGGATGGGACTTCACAGAGGCAGGGGGACCCCTCAGGAAGGGAGGGAACCCTCACCTCACTGGCAGCAGAGAAAGCGCCACCGAGCAGGAGCTGAGGAGGCCTCCCTCTGTGGCCTCTGGGAGGTCACTAAATAGTGCTTGGGGCCTGTGCCCGCACACTCGCCTGTATGTGCGAGGCCGACTTCCAGCCTCAGCACTGCAAAAAAAGTCTGTGAAAGCTTGTGGCTGGAGGCTGGAGAGAAAATGAAGAACTCTGGATAAGAGAGGAAAGAAGCATGCGAACATTTCCGGCCAAGACTATATTTATATTTATTTTTAATATTTCTGCTGTGTACCTCGCTTCAGTGACAGCAGTCCATGAAGAGGCCAGGCAATGGTTCTGGATCACAGTTTGCTCTGGCATGGGACACTACAAGAGGCCTGCGGGGACAGGCCTGCCATAAATCCAAACCTATGCATTGGACAGCATTTTAGAATACACATAAGATTGTCAACCACTAAACATTTCTGAGAAAAAGAGGCAAATAAGATAGCCATTTGGGAGCAGTCTAACAGTGACACCCAGAGTCAGATAGTTGCAAGCGTCACAGAAGGTGCTAGAAGTGAAGGGGAAAGATTAGATAACTCACTGCACAAGTACCTACCAATGCACTGTTACCCAATTCTGCAATCACCCTGTTCTACACAGTACGGTGTTGGGTCCTCCACACTGCACAGCACCAGCTTGCACACAGTGTTGCTTTTAAAACATTCAAACCCTGAGGTTTTGCAAAGCAGCTGTATAAGGGGACTGAACCTGTCTGAGAACCTGCACTGCTTTTATCCTAATTCTACAGTGTTACTCCGTTTCAGGAACTAAGACATGATATCACAGCAGAATCAGACTTACCTTCTTAATATCTTCATATAGATCTTTCAAGTCTCTCCAACCTAGTTTAAAAGGATCAGTGTATTTCTCACCACTCTGTATTTTACTACAACAGCACACCCTTGGGGTCGTGTGATGAAACCTGTGATGATTGAAAAACGCAAATGAGAAAAGAAGAAAAACACAGAAACAAAGCTTTTGTAAATGGGGAGGGGAAGAAGGGTTGAAGGGAGGGTAAGGGAATGGGAAAAAAACCAAGTTACATCTCGTACAGGTACACATTCTATGTGATGAATGTGATCATTATGTGTATCTAAAATGTACCAGTAACATCTGATTGAAAAAAGGTAAATTAAATCATCCAAGTGAAAAAAAAAGAAAAATGCACACGACTCCACTTTTAAAGAAGTATTATACACACAAACACATACACACACGAAGTGGAGCTGGATGATGAAAATTAAGCCCCAACACTTGCTAGAAATTAAACGAAATCAGAAAAAGTCTTTATAATTTAGAAAAACACAAAGAATTTTGTTCTTGCTAAATAATACATTAACAGGTCATTTTTGTATATATGACTTTGAGAAAAGGCCTTATCAAAGCAACACTAAATTATGTTCATTGTGATATGAGGTGAATTCAAACTTTATTAAACTCCTATATTTTGAAAAGCACTTATTTAAACATGTTACATTTCTTGGCTTAGCCCATCACAATTAAAAACAGAAATTTACTGGCAATACAATTAATATTTTCAGCAGTTTCAATACAGATTGTAAACTTACCGTGATAGACCACACACATTTCGAAAGGCAGATGTTATGCTCTTCACAAGATTGAAATACGACATCTATAAAATGAAAGTATCAACAAACTTGTGAGAATATTCCTGAAAAAGTTGTTCATAAACTGGACAACTAAAAGCCCTGTAATTCATACTAAACACAATTTTTTTAATCACCCATTTAGAAGTATGCAGAAAAGTTTAGAAAAAAATAATATAAAACTTTCCTTTTCTTATTATGAAAGCAACACTTTTCATTACAGAAAACATAAATAAGAAAAAAGAGAAAAATGTAAAAATCTGTAGACCATCCCTTGTCCAACAGAAGCCAGCTTTCATATTCATTTCTACCCTTTCAGCCATGCAAAGCAGTTTAAAACAATGTCCTCCCACTTAACTACAATAAATCAGACAGTAAAGGCTGGTGTATTCACTTAGAATTCTTTAAACAATTAAGATCCCAGCTGGGTGCAGTGACACAAACCTGTAACCTGAGCACGCTGGGAGGCTGAGACAGAAGACTAGCAATGAGAATCTAGGCAATCTGGCGAGTTAGCAAGACCTTGTCTCACAACAAAGAATAAAAATGGGCAGGGATGTGCAGGGGTGGGGTGGGGTGAAAGCGTCACAAGGTGGGTGAGATTTCAACATTAACCAAGAAATTTACACTTACACAAACAAGGCCTACTTCAAGTGTTTATTATGAAACATATTCAGAAACAGTGCTTCTGGATAAGTAATGTTTAAAAAAAAAAACCACAAACTTGGTGGCACACTTTGGTTATATTAACTTGATCAGAGATCAAAGATCAACAGTGACCATTTCTTAAAAATTCAACTGGTAACAAATTTGAATTCCAACTTTTTTTTTTGCTCTGGAGATGAAACTGGTGGCTTCCCCACTAGCTACACCTCTAGCCATTGTTATTTTGAGAGAGGGTCTTTTAAATTTTTCACATGGAACCTGAACTCACAATCTTCCTACCTCAACTCCCAGAGTTCTGATTACAGGTATGTGCCTCTATAATTCAAACAAATACTAAAGGGCCATTATTGTGGGTAAAAAATTGTAGCCAGCCTTGGAGACTCGAAGATACAGACTGCTGGTCCTGAAGAATTCAAGAAATAAAGGCATTTAAAAAATGGCTAATCAAATGTAGCAAGAAAGCATTCTGACAAAAAGGGTGAATAAAAATAGTTTGTCTGCCCTATAAATAAGACTTGTCTTACAACATGCTTTAAAATCATTATTTCAGCCAGGGATTTAGCTCAGTGGCATAAGCACCTGCCTGGCAAGTGCAAGGTTGTGAGTTTGATCCCCAGTACAAAAAAAAAAAAATTTCACTTGAGCTTCACAACTATTATGTGCATCCGTCAGTGAGTGACATCCCTAGCTCCCCCACTTTTTTTTTTGCAGTATTGGGGGATTGAACCAAGAGCCTTTGTACTGAGCTATATCCTCAGTCCTTTACTTTGAAACAAGGTCTTGCTAAATTGCTCAGGGTGGGCCCAAACCTGTGATCCTTCCTCCTGACTCAGCCTCCCAGAATATAGGGATTACAGATGTGCAGTGCACTGCCATGCCTGGACCCTTGTTCTATTTTATTTTGAGACAGGGTCTGTCTAAATTGCTCAGGCTAGCCTCACTTAGTTACTCCTGTCTCAGCTTCCCAAGTACCTGGGATTATAGGCTTTCCTTACCTCACCTGGCACAACTAGTTGTTTTTAAACAGTTGGGCAAGTTTAAATCCAGAAAAGTCAAGATATGTAAGTATATTTACAAACCACTAACAGAATTGTGTACGTTATATGAACTCTCTAAAAACATGTTTGTGTGCATACATAAACATATATACATACACATACATACACACACAGAAAAACAACGTTCGCAAATACACAAACCAGGTGGTCAAAGCAGTTACTCTGGAATAAATATGATCATAGGTTTTATTCATTTTTTTGCTACCTATTTTCAGATTTTTCTTTAATAAGATATACTGCTTTAGGCACATGAAAAGGTCAGTGAATGACTGCCACACTGTGGCCAAGGAAGACTGAGTTACATTCTTTCCACCATATTGCATTACCTTCATTAAACCAGTAAGAACATTTATGATGTCCAAGCAAGTGTTTCTTAGAAGACAAAGCAATAATCTTCCCTTTTGATTTTTATCTTTTTGTGCCAATCTACTTTTCTTCTTTCCTTTTTGAAATGAGGTCTGGCTAAATTGCCCAAGCTGGCCTCAAACTTACAATCTTCTTGCCTCAGCCTCCTGAGTGAGATTACAGGCATGTGCCACCACACTTGAGTGACCACCTGATTCTTCTAGCCTTCATGAGCAGTTAATCCAGTGTTTTATTATAATACTTATAAGTTATATCTTAATGGAAGATTAACTATTCAGCTTGACACCCCGTGGCACGCTCTACTGGGGTGAAATTTTAAAATCATATAATTAACACAGGACATTCTTTACCACAGGGCAGTTCTTTGGAAGAGTTTGATTAATAATAACCAGTTATGGAGTGATGCTGAGATTAACTTAGGGAGTGGTTAGCCCAGAGCCCAACTGATTTACAGCCATTACACCAGGGCCTGCAGCGCACCTGGCAAGTGCTCCACACTCCATACCCCACCCCTGGTCCCTCAGCCCACACTTAAGATAGTATCTATTCTAGCAGCACATGCTTCAAGAGGTCATTAAGGCAAAGTTTCCCAAAATGTGGTTGAAGGCTCTGCCAGGAGCAGCGAAATAATACCAGCACACAGAGAAATCAGGGCTGTAATGTTCTGCCAGCAGCAATAATCATTATCCAGCTCCAATTCTATTTCCTTCTTCCAACACTTTACTGTCCTAAAAAACCAACCATGCCTCTCACAAATTCACTGAAGAGAAAAATGCTCAGAGTCAAAGATCTACTGACAACTGACTTAGTACAGTCAAATACACACTGGCCTTTAACCCCTTACAAGATTTGTTAACAGTATTTATGGAAAATACACATACAAATATCAGAAAGTAGTAGAGCTGTGCTAGACACACAGACTTGCCTCTTTGTTGTTCTTGGTCCCCAAGGACTACTGACTTGAAGTAACAACCAAGAGATCCCCAAGAGACTTGAAGAAACCAAAACACATAGGTCTGAAACCCACTCAAATGTTAATTTACAGTAACACTAGCCCTGGCACAGGAAGTTGCCCCTTCAGCCCAGCCCTCCTCGAGGTCAGTTAAGGAAGCAAAAGGAAACCATAAAGCTAAGTCTCCAAACTTTTCCCCGGCTGAGATTACTTGGAAGGCACAAAACAAAAACTGAAAAAAAGAGGAATATCAAAGGAAAGAACTCTCCAGTGGCTTCACATGGTAAGCGCATCTATCTCTTCAAATACTGTTCTTATGTGTGGAACTAGAAAAATCTGAGGCCTGGCTAGAACAGTACTGCAATGGGTCCCAGCAAACCCTCCCTTCTCCAACTCTTCCCACAAGCCCTCCACCCTCTTTATAACCATTCTTTCTTTACTAATAGTCCATTCTCTCTCTAAACTTTTTTGCATGATAATTGTAATATACATCCAGATCGCCACAAAGTAGACGTTTGTAAATGCTACATATTTCATACTGGCAAATAATGAGCTGAGTAATTACTGAGTGTATCAAATCTGACTGAAACCAAAGAGTCCAAAATTAAATGGAGGGGCACTTCACATATGGAAAGTAAACACTCAATAACAGCGAGATGGGAAATGTCTCTAAAAACCCAAGTGAACCCCTAGATGTGGAGCGGTTTTGCTAACAGTACAGAGTGCATAACGGATTCATCACTACACAGTGAAGAGGTCTCATAGGGTCAGGACATCGTGTCCATTCAGCAGCTCAACCAGGTCTGTGAACTGATTCTAAATCCAAAAACACTGCAGCAGGGACCTCTGAGACTGCTGTCACCGCCCCAGAGGACGCCCTGACCCTCTCGCATCTCCCGGGGAAGTGGGTCCTCACCGCTTTCCTGCACCCCATCCCTCGGCCCCGAAGCTCCCGTCTCTGCGGCACCCCGCCCTAAGCTTGCTTGTGAGGGTCCTCCCAGCGGGGAACCCCGACGCCCTGGTGCGACCCGCCACGAGCCGCCAGCGCACATGCTCCCGGCTCCCATTCATTCCGCCCGCCGCTGTCATTGCGCGGTGACCTCTGCGTCCCCCGGGCGCGAGCCGGTCGGCCTCACCTGCGCGCGAGCGTCGGCAGCGGCGCGCGGCCCGGGCGGCCCCGCACTGCCGGGGAAGCCGGGCCTAGGACTCCGCGCCGCCTGTCTCCAGGAGCAGCCGCACCGCCACCGCCATCGCCATCGCCACCACCGCGTGGCCATGGCGCGAGTCCGAAAGTGGCGGCGGACGGCGGCTCCGCCTCCGGCCCGGGCCCTCCCCCCAGAACACTCCTCCCGGATGTTTGGACCCGGAAGTCTGGACCCGGAAGCGGAAGTCTCGCAAGCCGCGCCTTGTACCGTCCGCTGCTTTCTCCTGCAGCATGGCCGTTCTCTCGCTGGTTGTGGACCTGCGGACTACGTGCGTGCGTGAGAGGCTGAGGCGAAGGAGTCAGGGAGGCAGCGACCCATCCCGGGGCCACCAAGCATGTCCCAGGCCCTGAACGCTGGCTAGGGGAGAGCCGCTGACTCCCATGGTCACTGCAAAGACACGGTCGCAGAGCCTGCAGTGCCCTGCGTTCGACTGGCAGTCACGAGAGTTGTGCGTGTGGGGGTAGAAAAATGAATCAAAGGATCAAGTTGCAGTTTTGCTGCCTAAGCCAGAGTCTACGGTTTCCGCGTCTGCTTCTCCTGGGTGTGACCTGCTACACTATCGCTCACTGCCTTTTGCAATCCGTGGTGGAAGGAAGTGCTAGCCTTCTGCATCACTCCGGTAACGAGTCAGACCGCGAGCAGGACTTTTGGGACACAGAAGCTAGGTTGGTCCCGATTCTCGACTTTTGGACACTTTGTTCTAAAAACCTTGTAGGTAGAGTTTGACAGCCCTGCTCACGTGTATGCGTGAGTGCCACGCTGGATGAACTGAGCTACATGACATTTAAAAATATGCATTGTTGTTGAGTTTACTTGTACCTGGCCCAGGAAATCCTGAGAATGTGCAGGATTGGTACAAGCAAGGGTTAGGAAGATCTTTCCTTAGCTCCGGTGTCAGATCTCCTGGTGCTGAAATAGCATATTCATAGCAAATCCGTGATCTAATTAAGCATCAACCTATTCACAACAATATGGCAATGAAAGAATATTTCAGGCTATCAAAATAAACTTTATTGTGGCCTCAAAATTTCGCTGTTAGCCGGGCATTGTAGCGCACGCCTGTAATCCCAGCACTAGAGGCTGAGGCAGGAGGGTCACTGAGAGTTCAAATCCAGCCTGGACTACAATGTGAGTTGAAGTACATTACACCAAGCTTAAACTGCTTGGTGAAACTGTTCCGACCCATTTCCAAAGTTCACTCTAAGAAGAAAATTGATAACAAATAAGTAACTACTATTCTCTGATACCTATTTTTTTCTCTGTCTGAACCACACTTGTGTTAGTGTAAATAGCCCTACAGCTGAGCACATTATTTTCAGATTTATCTTAAAAGTGTCATTTTTTACTGAACAAAAGGACTATAGAATAAGAAGCCTATTAGATCTTTTTTTCTACCTGAAGATTAAAAACATGCAAAGTGCTTTACAGTAAAACTTGTTAATGTACAAATGTTTATCTTGATTTTGATTAGGCATACATGTTAAGACACAGGGAACCGGTAGAGTTTGCCAAAGTAGAGTGTAGCAACATACACTCATTGTGCCAATTATATTATCATTTGCACCCTTTAGCCGATAAGGAAGGAAACAGGTAATAGAGTAATTAACCCACAGTTGGCAAAGGTAGCTCTTTGCACAGCCCTGCCAAGTCGCCTACTTTGACCAGATTAAAACAAGTGCCCTTGGCTGTTAGGTGTTGTAGTACAGCGAGTTCAGTAGGGAAAGGAAGTGAAATTCATGAAGTCTACCACATTATTGTATGTTTAAACCCTTGGGAACAACTTCATCAGGACATACAGAACTCAAATGTGGTTCTTTTGGCCAATCCAACCTTGAGTCTAGGAAGTCAAAACAAGCTGTGCAGGTAACTGCTAAAGACAAACGTCTTTTGTACACAGCCCAGAAACAGTTTTGATGTTTTTTACTGCATTTATACAAAATGAGGCAATCAGTACTGATGGGTAAAGGGGGACTGAGTGTGTCATTGAAAGTATTTTCAATGTTGGAGGATATTTCAAGATATTTTCTTGCCATATTGATGATATTGTTTGGAGAAGTTACAGCCAGGTATGGTGGTTCATGCCTGTAATCTCAGCACTCGGGAGGCTGAGGCAGGAGGATCATAACAAGTTTCTGGCCAGTTTGGGCTACATAGTGAGATCAAGGCCAGCCTGGACTACATAGCCTGGGCTACCCTGTCTCAAAAAACAAAAAAGACAAATTACAAACTTACTACTACATAATATTACATATCTTGCCATGTCTTGGTTCATAGTACTGCATGAAACATATCTGGATGTTATTAGATAAAAGCTCAATGAGTTACCAGGGTAGCTTCTGATAAGAACCCTTACTGAGAAAAGGTTCAAACAGACTGAAAATTTAGCAGATGCTTTTTCCTGTGCTGGGGAATCAAATCTAGGGCCTTAAGCATACTTGACAAAGTCCTCTATGACTACACTGAGCTCCCATCTCCTCTCTGGGCTCTGTCCTCTGACGTTAGTTGAAGAGTCACAGAGGGAGGGAGAATATCACTGAATCATGTAGTCCATGGTCAGCGAGCACATGTTGCCAAAGTGCACGTCATTCAGAATGTATCACAACTGCAAATAGATCATTTAATACTGCCCATTTTCTACTAAAATGTTACATACAGCATCATAAAGGAAAGTGTGTCCATTATATAATTTAGTCAGTACAGCATGAAGTCTCCTCTAGAAGAGAAGAAGATACACTGTGGGATCTTCCATGCTTTATTATTTTTCTGTGGTGGGTGCTAAGATCATATGGTTTTTGATTGTCTACCATTTGTTCCCCCATTATGCTGCCGCAGTTACCATGTGCTTGGAAGTATAAGTCTTAAGTCTGGTTCACATTTTCCTGTTATTTTATTGCTGCTGTAATCAATAAATTGTAGTTATTTCATGTAATTGAGTTAATTGTCCTTATGCTACTTTTCTCCACTGATTTGAAGTACCATTTTCACTATAGGGGAACTTGAGTAACTGGGTTGTACGTGTGCTTTTTATTTCCCTTCATCTTTTTTTTGTTTGTTTGTTTTGGGGATAATAATACTTGTAGTTTTTATGTATTTATAATTTGTAATATGATAAGCAAACATCCTCTTTGCTCCTGTGCAGAAAAATAAAATCTAGCTGGCTGTGGTGGCACACACCTGTAATCCCAGCACTCAGGAGGCTGAGGCAGGAGAATCAATGTGAGTTGAGACCAACCTGAACTGCATAGTGAAATTCTGTCTCAAGAAGACCAAAAAAAAAAAAAAAAATCCAACTCCCCCAACAAAAACTATACTTTTTTCAGATTTGCAATTTAAATCTGTTTCTTAAAAAAACCCAGCAATGTTTATTAAATGATTTGGTGAGATGTTTTGCCAATGTAATTTCTACCCAGAAACGTGTATCTGTTTCCTACAGTTATGTGTTTCTTAGAAACGTGATGTATTTGATTAAGAATCTAATATGTTTTTGGTTCTATTGGCTAAAATTATATTGTAATGTAGCTCACCTTTGTTTACTTATAAATATGTTGCATATCCTATTTGTTTCCCATGAGCAAAAATCTTTGTAGATAGCTTTATTGTTTTAAATTGTTTCCATCTCCTATTCTCTTAGGCAGATCCATACATAGGTTGAGTATTGCTTTGTGAAATGCTTTGGGCCAGAAATATTTTGGATTTTGAAATTTTTTATGGTTTATAATATCTGTGTGTATATAGTGAGATATTTATGCTTGGGACCCAAATCTAAACTGAAATTCATTCATCTTTCATAGACTCATATACATTGTTGTTTGAAAGCAGTTGTATACAGTATTTTCAGTGTACCTGCATTTTGACTGTGACTTGTCATGTGAAGCCAGATATGAAATTTTCTACCTATGGCATTATATGGGTGCTCAGAAAGTTTAGGATTCGGGAGCATTTTAGATTTTGGATTTTCAGGTTAGAGATGCTCAGTATGTCTATCTTGTATCATGGCACTGAAAACGATAGTCTTCTCGATAACTAAGTTGTGTGTTTTTTTTTTTGAAGAATGATAGTTTTTCTAAGAAATTAGCTGCATATATGCAAAATGAGAAAATTAAAAAGGTTTTTGTGTTTTGTTTTCATCAGCTGTATTTTTAGTTGATCCTGTTAAAGAAAATTATGTTCATAAAGTGGAAAATTATGTTCATAAAGTGAACATCATATTTTTTTCAATCTCCTCCTTTACTCCTTTCAAATCAAAAGTAGGTCTTATAGCGGTTTCAAAGGTTAGGCTTTACTTTTTTCATTCTAGGAATTCTTAATTAAAATATGTGTCTTAAAAGGTATAATTTTTTCAGATTTAATATTGCTAATGTATTGATAAATGACTATCTTTAAAACTTAGATGGTTGGTACATGTCTTCTTACAAATTAGTTTTTTGTTCTTATTCCTATGTTTTCATCTTATAGTTGTGAGGAATACTATATTTGCATTTATGAAAAAAGTGGAAACATTAAATTCTTTTCCTAGATAACTGTTAGAATGGTTTCAAATAACATATTCTAATTCATATTCAAATAACATATTCTGTCATAGTATAAATGAATTTGAAGTTAAAATAGTAAATTTGCTTTTTTTTTAAAAAAAATTTCTTTAAAAGGCTATGTGCCAGGGCCAGGGATTTAGCTCAGTGACACCAGCCCCTGCCTGGCATGTGTGAGCTCATGAGTTCAATCCCAGTACCAAAAAAACCAAAACAAAACAAACCCCCCCCAAAACCAAACCAAACCAAACCAAACCAAACCAAACAAAAAAAAATATGTTCCAGGAAAAATACTGTTAACTGTTTCAAAGGAAATCTATGAAAGCTTTAAAACCCGTTAAAAGAACTGATTTCCTCAAATAGCATAAATAATCAGACAGTATGCTATATCTTCTTCTTTCTTTCTTCTTCTTCTTTTTTTTTTTTTGTACAGAAATTGAACTCATGACCTTGCACTTGCTAGGAAGGCACTGTGCCACTGAGCTATGCTACATCTCTTAAAAATATTAATAGTGTATTTTGGGAAGTGGTTTGTCCTTGTAGTTTGCTTCTGATAGGTTTCTTCTCTTGAAAATTATTAAGATTGCTTAGGTTTCTAAGATTTATATTTTTTCCTGTAGCAAGATGTTCTAGACAACATTTTAGACCTTGATATGTGTGTCTCAGAAATGCGTTATTTTGTCCAGCTTGTAAGTGGTAGAAAGATAATGTTTGGATCTGTTTCTTTGATTCACAGATATGGTGGCTACCAGGTAAGAGTAGCAACATCATTTTTTGTATGCAAATAAAAATGTGATGGAAGTGCTGGCCTATTAAATTATTTTACATTCATCGCTCTAACATTAGCCTTTTGAGATTCAACAAGATGCTCTAGAAGAATATCATTATATAAGTTTATCAGTAATCCACCAGTGTGATTTCTTGCTGTGAAAAGCCAGAGCCTAAGCTTTACATGGGGCTGGGAGAGACTCAGTGATAAAGCATCTGCCAAACATATGTGAAGCCCTGGATTTGATTTCCAGTGCCACAGGAGCAAAGCCCTCAAAAATCATGTACGTTTGTTTTGGGGAGCCCTAAGGACTGAACTCGGGGTATTTTCTCACTAAGCTACCTCCCCAGCCCTTTTTATTTTATGTATTTATTTCAAGATAGGTTCTCCCTCAAATGCCCTGGTGGACTGGAACTTGCAATTCAAGTGCTGGGATTACAGACCTGTGCCTCTGTACTCAGCAACAACTAAGGTTTTTCAATGAAATTCAGAAAAGAGGAGCAGCACAAATGCAACATTTCTGTGAGTTACTGCTCGAGAACCTATGAGAGACTGAGGCAAAAACCAAGGAGCACATGGTGTTGGTATAAAAGCTCCAGAGGACAAACAGCTTCCAGTTTTGCCAAGGTAGCGATACAGCAGAATTGTGGAGCTGCTAGAAAGGCAGTCAGTCAGGAGTTGTCGGGGTGTGCGCTAGGTGCTATGGCAATTGGAAATGGCATATAACAAATGAAGCAAGATATTGAAATGAGTTCAAGTATTTGAATAAGAAAAACAACATGCAGATATAGCACCGACTATTGAAATTTGTGCAACTTCTTTGTAAGTAAGATACAGTTCATGTTGAAATTTCTTTGTAAGCGAGATACATGTTGAAATTTCTGTGACTTCTTTGTGCTCAAGCTACAAATTCCTTGTTTATTTTTGGGCTGTTTTGGAAATGGCTGGCATACTAGGGGATAATTTCAAAGACCAGCAGTAGAGTATAACATGATTTGTTTGAAAATGAAATCAGGAAATATGCAGAAAAGTGCTATGCATTAGCTATTATAATAACTGTAACACCAGGCTATGGTTTGTTGGATTAGATAATTCCTTTATTCAAAGTTCTGTGAGCTAACTGGCTGTGGTGGCGCATGCCTATAACCCCAGCATGTGGGAGGCTGAGGCAGGTTTGCTGTGAGTTTGAGGCCCAATGTGGCCTACATAGTGAGATTCTGTCTCAATAAAGGAAAAAAAACCATTCTGTGACCTAGAACACAATAGAACAGATTGGAAGATGCAGAAACAACTGCACACACAGTCAGCCAACTTATCTTTGACAAAGGTGCCAAGCACATTCACTGGAAGGAAGGCAGCCTCTTTAATAAATGGTGCTGGAAAAACTGGCTCTGCACATGCTGCAGATTAAAACTGGACCCATATCTTTCACCATACATCAAGCTAAAATCAGAATGGATCAACGATCTTAATATTAAATCAGAAACATTAAATCTCCTGGAAGATAGAGTAAGTAAAACTCTTGACATTGGTCTAGGTAAAGACCTTATGAACAAAACCCAAAATGCACAGGAACTATCACAAAGAATCAATAGCTGGGACCTCATTCTCTTGAAAAGCTTCTGCACAGCAAGAGAAATCACCAACAGAGTGAAGAGACAACCCACAACGTGGGAGAGAATGTTTGAAGCTGTTCCTCAGGCAAAGAATTACTATCAAGAACATATAAAGCACGCAAAAAAGTCAGTCCTCCCAGATTTAAAGACTTGATCCAAAAATGGGCATTTAGGAGGCTGGGGATTTAGTTCAGTGGGATAAACATCTGCCTGGTAAGTGCAAGGTCATGAGTTCAATCCCAGGTACCAAAAAAAGTGGGGTGGGCATCTGAGATGAATACACACTTCTCAGATAAAGAAATACAAACAGCAAATAAATACATGAAAAAGTGTTCAATATCACTAGTCATTTGAGAGATGCAAATTAAAACAACACTGAGATTCCACCTCACTCCAGAAAGAATAGCTATTATCAAGAAATCAAGCAGTAACAAATGTTGGAGGGGTTGTGGAGAAAAAGGAACGCTTCTCCACTGTTGATTGGAGTGCAGACTGGTGCAACTACTGTGGAAATCAACATGAAGATTCTTAAAAAAACTAGGACTAGAAGTCCCATTTGACCCAGCTATTCCCCTTCTGGGTATCTTCCCAAAAGAATTAAAAACATTGGAACAGCAGTATATGTATACCTGTGTTTATAGCATCACAATTTGTAATAGCCAGATCTTGGAAGCAACCTAAATGCCAACTGAAGAATGGATAAAAAAGAAGTGGTATTTTTATACAGTGGAGTACTATGCAGCCGTAAAGAAGGATAAACTGAAGCCTTTTATAGATAAATGGATAATAGGTAAATAAGTAAGACACATATGTATAAACATATGTATGTATATTGTGTTATTAGTGTGAGAGGCTGAAACAACATGTATATGTGTATGTATATGTGTATAAAATAGTTAATACAGTTATACTACTAATTTCTCTGAGTTCACTGAAGAAAAAGATTTGTGCTGATATGATTCAGACAATTGAATGCATATGTCTTGTGCTCTGGGTGAATGATTTGGGATGACAGTGCATAATGTATGTACCATTGTTGCCAGACTGACATGTTTTGAAATTTAGTTTTGGGGTGTTTTTCTTCTTTCTTTTTCTTTTTCTCCTTCTTGAAATAAAGTGGACTTGAAAAAAAATAAGAAAAATATCATAAGAAAATAAATGTCTGTGTTAGTATGGTGGATAAATCTAGATCATGTGGATAACTCAGGACACATTGTTTAGGCCTTTACTTTCCTTACCATTGGGCTGAGCTCTAGTGGGTCCGGGAGTAGTAAGTGTGGCTCAGTCCTTAGTCTCAAAACTCACAGCCTTTGTAAAGAAAAGACTTCAACATGGACAATAAAAAATGAGAGATCAAAGGAGGATCAGTGTAGCTTTATGGAAGAAGTAGAAATTGATCTAGAGCAGATGGTTAGGTAAAATTTTGGTGAGGAAAGAAGAGGGAGTAGGTTATGCAAATGTCTATTGCAGTTAATTCTCAATTAATTACAGAACCTGAAAACACTTATGAGGACGTGTGCAAAGTAGATACTTCATTAATTCCTGGCTTCAGGATGAAGTACAACTGAGAGACTATAAGGAATCTGGAGTTTGCTGCTGCAACTACTTCTCAATTTGTTAGCTGGGTCAAAGCCTTGCTTTCTAGCCATGTTGTGTTTTAAACATTCTGATTCAGGCTTAAAATGATTGAGAAAATCCCTGACTCTTTAGTGGATATGAATTAGTTGTTTTTCTGGTGGATTCAGTAGCTATATTCGCTTTTATTAAAATAATTTCATTTAAAGACAAATAGTTCTCTGTTGTTGACATAATTTTTAAAAGTTTTATGAGCTGGGCGTGATGACTCACCCCTGTGATCCCAGTACTTGGGAGGATGAGGCAGGAGGATCATTCCAAATTCAAGACCAGCCTGGCCTACAAAGTGAGCCCAAGGCCAGCCTGAACTGCATAGTGAGACCCTGTCTCAAAAAGACTAAAAAAAAAAATTAATGTTAAAATAAATATTTCTTTTAAGATGCAGTAGTGCTTCATGTTGCAAAATCATGGTTTAGAATTGGATCATTAGAAATTTTGGCTCATTATTGTGAATGGGATTTACTAAAGTTAGAAAATTATTTTTAAAGTTGTTATTGAGCTATAATTGACTATAAGATTGTACATATATTTGAGGTATACAGTGTGATATCTTGATATATGTATACATTGTAAAATACTTATCCGGTCAAACTAATTAATAACACATAAGATCCATCCTTAGCAAATTTCAAGATATTGAACAAGATATTGTCATTAACTATAGTCTACACCTAGGTCTGCATGATCCACGCATCTTCTTTGAGCAGAATTTCCCCATTTCCCACAGCCCCTGACCTTCGGGTAACAACCATTTTACTCTATTTTTATGAGTTCAACTTCTTCAGATTCCACATAGAAGTGAAACCACGCAATAGTTGTTTTTCTGGCCTAATTTATTTCGCTTAGCATATCTTCCAGGTTTACCCATGTTGTCGGTAATGACAAGATGTCCTTCTTTTTTATAGGAAAGGCTGAACAGGAAAATTGCATTTAAAAAATACAAAAAAGAAAAGTGCTTGCGTACATGCTGTGAAGTTAAATATTTTTTGTCTTCTTATAAATAAAACCAATAATTTTTTTTATACTAGTGATTAAATACAGGGTTCTCAAATGTGCTAGGTAAACACCGCACCCCTGAACTACACCCCTGCACCACCCTGCTTTGTTGCTAAGACAGCTCTCACTGTGTTGCCCGGGCTGGCCTTGAGCTCATGATCCTCCTGCTGGAATTACAGGAGTGTGCAACCATGCCTGCTCTGGTGAGTGTTTCAGGAATTTAAAAAAAGAGGCGTTACCCCTAGTAGTCCCTTTTCTCATGTAATTTATTATGTAATTTGCAAGGTGGTGATCGCTGAAGGCCGTTATGCCCTCATGGGGGAAGCCTTGGGAATTTCGTAGTTTTCCTCCCGATTTTGGGATTCCCTGGGTGTGACCTCTCTTCACACTGCTTTAACCCAGAAGTGAAACTTCACCTCCTCCGCAAGATGAAAACAAGACCATGTTTACAGCCATTTAGCATAGTTGTTTTTTTTCAATTTTTTTTCCAAATCCATTTTATTTCAAAAAGAAAAAGAAAAGAAAACCAAAACAAAACACAATTTCAAAACATGTCAATGAGGTGGCAGACTTTTGAAGACTGCAGGGAGAAGATGGAGAAGAGGTTGCTTTGAAAGAAGGAAAGCAACGAATTCTTCCCCGTGGGTCTCGTGGGTCATGCAGTTCAGTCATTCTCTGATGTATGGCGTCTGCTGATATCTGTGTGTGCAAAGCCCTGTTTTCCTCGCGCAGAATTAGGATATTTCTTCAGACAAAACCATTTCTTCCTTTAAGAGGACTTTGTATACATTTAAAAGAATACAATTTGAAAAATCATTAGACATATATAAGAAAAATTATCTGAGACAAATGAGTCATTTGGAATATAGATCCCATATTGTAGATACTGACATTACTAGATCCAGTTTTGGTACAGGAGGAAGATGGAAAGGAAAAAATGAAGGAAATGAATGAGCAGAGTGGGAAAGTGAGTCATTCTCTTGAGTCTTTATAGGAAATGTTTACTGAGCTCATGGTCATTCTGCTAAAGGAAAGAGGTCACCTCAGTTTCACTTTTTTTTTTTTCTGGTGCCAGGGATTGAACTTACAACCTCGCACACTTATGCCTGCTGAGCTAAACCCCCAGCCACAGTTTTATGTTATTTTTAACCACTGGTTTGCTTTTCTTCCAGTGGCTACTTTTTTTTTTTAATTTTTATTTTAAAGAGAATAAAACAAAAGAGGGCAGATCAGAACAGGACAACATAGGCAACACAGTACTTTACAATAAGACAACCAGACATCAACAGTAGCTATCACAATATCTCTTTCTCTGCTATAGTTGAGCATAGTTTCAAATACAATAATATCAAACATTACAAAATAGTATAAAGCCATTCAAAGAGTGAAAGAATTACAGGGCTTTCTGAACCGAATAACAGAAAATGATCAATGGGTACTATAATATCTCATTTTTGATAGAAAAATTTTGTTTAAACTATCACACACATTCAAATCCCAATAAGACACAATGTGATAGATAGAACCAATGGTAGTAGAAGAATAGAAGCATGGTAGGACTTCTAAGAAGGGCGATATTAAATCAGCAATAGCTGTCATAATGTTTTGTTTTCTTCAAAACAGCTGTTCATATCATCACTC
>PVJX010001884.1:0-145563 GCA_004027295.1 Dolichotis patagonum
ATATATAATATATAATATATAATATATAATATATAATATATAATATATAATATATAATATATAATATATATAATATATATAATATACATAATATACATAATATATATAATATATATAATATACATAATATATATAATATATATAATATACATAATATATATAATATATAATATATATATATTATTGCTACCAGTGTTTTAAGATGAGAAATAGGATTGAATGGATTTGAAGGAACTTGCCCAAGATTATAGAATTAATAAAAAGTTAGACCCAATCCTAATCCAGTTCTGTCTGGCTCCAATGTGGTGCTCCTAGCCACCTCTTAATGTATAACAGTACTTAGAGAGTGAGATTATTAAATAGAGTGGTGCGCAGAGTATATCTCTTATCTCTTACCTTACAACTGACACAACAAACATCCTCTCACAATATGGTTGAAAACATTGATACTGCCCATTATCGCTGGAGAAAAGTAAATGAGCTTTTGGTAATTTGGTTAGCACATCAATCATCACCGGTCTTGGAAACTATGGCTCTGAGGATGAATGTTATCTTTGCACTAAAAGAATGGTGTGCATTTAAATAAAATAGGAGGTTCTGGCTCTATAATATCCCAATTGCACGACAGTCACCTGTCATTAACTCAGCATATAACTCTTTCATTCAAGCTGAATAATGCTCAAAAGAAGCAGCCAGACTACTTAAACATTCATTCCTATATTGAGTAGGAATTCATTTTTTTCAACCACTGAACACTCATTCCTTATAGACAGAAAAGGCAAGATATGAATGAAATATGCATTGAAGAAGAAAGTATTTCCCCAGGACAGTTCAAAATAGGTGGAAAGCACTACAGTAATTTCCTTGCAATTGCATAGTTCCTTTGCTTATTAAATTTTGAAGAGGTTATCAATTTGGAATATAACCTAAAGAGTTTATGTTTCATAATTTTACTTTATTGCTGAAATATTTATGCAAATATTCAGTGTAGGAAGATGCTGCCAGATGGAAATGCAATAGTTGTGGAATTCTTCTTGGCATTTCCGACAGAATGTATAATATCGGATCATTTTATGCTAATGTTTTGCAATGGGATACATATTTTATAGCTACTTTGAAATGCAAATTTAAGAGATCTGAACACTTAACAAATCATGCCAAGGCAAAATAAACTAATATAAAAAGTAGGAATTAGATAAATTACAGCAATGCCATATCAACTGCATTTTTGTAAAAGTAATCAGCCATATCTTTAGACCCTTTGTGTAAATACATTTAATATTTAAAAGTAAAACTGTGTTTTTGCAAGGTTAACATTAACTAACCTCTAGATATATATGACATTTGTCAAATACCTGATTTCTAAGAATATTTAACTTTTTTACTTCACTTCTTTGACCTAATTTTCGTCATTGATAAATTCAAGTTACATGGTATTTTTGCTATATACAAATTTGAATGAAAAATTTTAACTAAGTGTTACAAGTGAGTTTTAATTATAGAGGTTTAAAGTTTCTGTTATGAAAAGGCATTGTGTCTGAAATTTGATTTTATAACTTACTGAGTTAATTTTATTTCCATATGTAATCATAAGTTATAGATATCAACACTGTACTTTTACCTTGGTATTCCTTAAATCTGTGACCAGAAATTCACCATTTAAATATTAAAATATCCTTTACATGACATTAGAAACTGCAACTTTTTCAATGAGCTCATTGAACTTTTTCCTTTTCTCAAATTGAGAAATATTTCATTGCAGTATTTTGGATAAAATAGCATCTTGTTTTGAAAGGTGTGACTACTCTTGACAATACTTTCAAATTTTATTCTCCTTTTTGGAACTGTTTAATAGCAATTATGACACAGGGTTGAATCTGGGAAAGAAAAAAAACCTGTGAAGCATGAATTTTCCATGGCAAGCTCTCCTGTAAGAGTGCCTGCCAACAACAGATTAGGGAAACTAAATGCTCCATCTGCTTCCCTCATTCATCCTTCTCCAGGAGTAGCGAAAGAAGACCCAAAACCTTCAATGTATTTCCTACTTGCTTCTGTGAACAGAGGTCCTCTATTTGCATCTTGACATGTCCCCGTATCAAATAGATTAGATATACTGGTTTGGGGTGGAATTATAAAAATACACAGTCAGAGTAAAAATATTTAAACACACTTTAAACAAAACTCTAATTTTAAGGGAGTTATAAAGTAATTGTATAATAATCCTCCAAAATGAATTCCTAAATGCAGGAACCATGTCTTTTAATTTCTTTGCATATTTCTTCCAAAATGAATAAAATAGATTCACAGCTATATAACCTACGGCTGTCTAATAAATGTGATTGAATTAGGAAATTTTAAAAATGGAAGCTGTGAACTTCTTTGAATGATTAAAATTATAGCCCTCTGAGCTTGACTAACAGTAATATTTTGGTTCATTTAAAGCCCTAAAAATTTCTGGAGCATTTTCTCTTTTCTTCATTCCCCCTCAGTTTTAAAGATGGTGTTAAAAACAGCAGAAACAACAAATCAGCACTCAAAGGGATTTTTACAGGAAATAGAATATTCAAAGCCAGTAAAACTGGTTGCAAAACATCACTGCACTCATTAGCAATGAAATATATTGGACTATTAATAAAGGGCATTACATTATGACAACTGTAAAATGATCTAAGAGTCATTATTCTATTGATTCCTTACAAATTCAGTCAAAGGCAGGTATTTCTTTTCACTACGGGATAATTAGACTCCTGGAGGTTAAGTAGTTTGCCCATGTCACACATTCAGGATACTACTACTCATTTCTATTGTGACGCTTGAATTTTGATGATTAAGGTTTGATGCTGGGCTTGTGGTTCAGAATGCTCAGTGTCAGTTTAACCTGCTCCCTCTAACTGTGAGAAACTCATTAAAACAACCAACACTCTACTTCATTTTCTCTCACTGTAGTCCACAGATGTATGACTGCAGTCCATAGTATAGTACCGTAGCACATTTCTACTGTCTTTAGATGTGAACTGTATGAGGTGTATCTATTTGTGGAGGATAGAGTTGAGGAGGAATTCAGATTTTGTTATGAAACCAGTGAGATACAAAGCTATGGAGCAAGGTAATGCAGGAACAGTATACTCTCTCCCACCCACCCTCATTGCAAGCCTTGAGCACTCCAGGGATCTAGCAGTATATCTTAGTTGTGAGGCCTAACACTCAACTATCACCTTGTATTTGAAAGCCTGAAACTGATACACCTGGCGTTTGTTTGTTAATAAATGAGCACAAGTCTATTTCCTTTTGAGCATATATATGCATTAAAATTTTATATAGAAATCTTGTTTATAACATTAGAACTCCTGGGTCACTGTCTGTAAAACATTCCACTCATGCCTAAGACCACACCCTGAACACCTACTTACCTCACTTAGAAGGGAACTGTGTATAATTATTTTTCATAATAAAATTACTATTCTCCACAGTGCACAAACCCAAGCTAATCCAAAATGATTCATGTGGCTCCCAACACATTTGAGGTAAATTAGGAATCACCATCTGGCAGAGAACTTCTTTTCTTAAAATGCTCTCTCCTTTTTTAATTAAAATGTGTTTTAATTAAAAATAGACATGTCAAGAAGCACTGTATATCAATTACATGACTGACAATATGCTTTCATCTTTTTCCAAAACATATGAACCAGAAATGAGATGTCATGCTTTCTCTCAAGAAAAACAGTAAAATATAGAACAGAGAAAGCAAGGATTTCTACTGGGAGCCATTTCAAAAGCTGTGTCAAAATCCAACCAAATCTTTTCTCACATATTTTATTGCTTTAAAAAAACATTGAAATGATGTTTACTCCTCATTTTTTGATGGCAAGTAATGTAGTTCTTCATTCATTTTACGTTATTAATGGTTTGGGGAAAGTTCTCAAATATTTTCCGCTAGTCTTTTCATAGTGATCCTAAGTTATTCCAAGACCATCCTCGCTGTCCAGGTTCTCCTTTGAGAACCTTCCTGTCTACATTTTTGTCTTAGAAGCACAAAACAGTAACAGAGCATTTTTAGTTTGTAGCCATAAGCGCTAATAGGCAGAAGAGTATGTATGTGTGTGTGGGTGGCCTGGGGCGTGTGACAGGTAGAGACCCAGAGAAGCAACAGGCAAGAATAAGAAACCATAGTAAGGATGTCTGGTGGCCCACATATTGGTGCCTGTGCTTGTATGTGTGTGTGTGGGGGGGTGGGAGTGAGGGAGAGAAAGGAGCGGATACAGAGACAAGAAGAGATTGTCACAGAGAATGCTGTCACATAGACTGAGTTTCTGTTCCATCAAGACTGACATTTGAACCTACCACTGTCTTGGGAAGTCCCAGAGCAGTACTGTCTTATAAAGTTCCAGAGCAGATTCTCAACCCTAAATACTTAAAGGCCAAATTGATGATCAGATGAGATATAATAAAACACATTTGGCAATAGTCACAGTTTTTTACTGTGACTGTTTTTCTTAACTGGCAGAAATATTTCATATCACCACAATTTCCTTTCCCTACAACTTTTATCTTTCAGGCACAGTGTCATGTTTCTGAATCTCAGCTATTCTAGAGGCTGAAGCAGGAGGACTGCTTGAGTCCAGGAGTTTGGGTTCATCTGGGAAACATAGATACCCCATTAAAAATGTCCTTGCAATTGTTTGTATTTTTTAGCTAAACTAAAAAGCTAAGTTGATTGCATTTATTTCCTTTATATCTCTGAAATTTGATATTTTTCTTGAGAAAACTATTTTTTAAAAATAGTTTTATAGTCAGGAATGGTGGCATTTGCCTGTAGTCCCTGCAGTCAGGAGGCTGAGGCAGAACGATTGCTGTGACTTAGAGGTTAGCCTGAAATTGTCTCAAAAAGACAAGAAAAATAAACCAAAATAGACTAGCTTTACACTTACAGAAAAACCTTAAGGATAGCACAATTTTCCCATCCAGCACTTTGCCAAGTTTTTCATAATGTCAGCACTTGCAATGTTATTATGTTTCTCACAAATTAATAAACAAAAAAGGGACATATAACTAGCTTAAATCTATATACTTTATTCATATTCCCTTAGTTTGTACCTACTGTATACTTGATTGTAAGAGTTTTTTGTATTTTAAGCTTCTTCTAGTTTTTACCTTTTTAAGTATCATCATAATTACTGAGTGTAGAACTGATTAAAACAAACATAAACTAATACAAATTTTGATTGATAATAAAGGAAACACTGTTTATTGGAATTGAATTATTTAAAAAGATAAATCATATTTTCACTTGCTTACCTATCTTTGAAGAAATTTTATCTTCTAACAGTGATAGAGGTCTTTTTCACTGATTCTACTATATTTATCATTTTAATAAGCCTGAGAAAATGTATTAACATAAATGTCCAGGTCAGACTGTGTAGAAATTCAATTATTCAAGTGTTTAAACACCTTCCAAGTTATACACTAAAATTCCAGGGTCCATCATTAAACATTGCATTCAATACTCAATCAGATTGCTCCCTATTCAATCTTATCGAAAAGAATTGGAAACTGACTTACAAAACTATTTTCTGTCTAGTTGTTAAAATCAATCCCTTTCATAAAAGCAGCATCAATATTTTAGATAGTGGAAATGTTTATAGTTGGCAAATGCAACATTATATTTGTGTGGATGAGATAATGTAGTTTTTTAAAAATTTTATTTAAAGAGAAAAAAAGCAAAACAGAAAAAAAAGAGTAGAAATAATACAGAATTTCAAAAAAAAACTACTAAGAAATCACTAGTTGATAAACTGCATATTGTCCCCTTATAAATAGTTGTTCATGTTACAAAATTAAAGCATACAAAGTGAACATTCAAACAATGAAGCTGCAAACAGTTCTGTTCAATGATCCAACAAAAACTTAGTAATACGGTTATCAATCCTACACATTTAGACATACATGCAGTGATATCCTTTAGAGCACTTTCTTTTCCTCCTTTTGCTTTTTAAATCCACTATCTGTTTAATTATATCATGTTTCAGCTTGCTCAGTACCTTACTGATCTGTTTTGTTGTTGTTATTTCTTTTTTAATCACCTTATATAATTCTGTTGTTTTGTTTTTGAGTTTCTCCTCATCCATGCCCCATGGATCAGCTTTGGTGGAGTTGGGAGTTTGGGGAGATATTTTGTTACCTTGTTTTCTCATGTTCTCTTGTTTTTTTAATTTAATTTTTTATTAACTTGGTGGTCATAGTTTTTTTTAAGTGGGAAGAGATAGTTATGGAAGAGGAAGTGGAAAAGGCAAAATAATCTAAGGATGCTCTTAAGCTTATTAGTTTTAGGAAAAAGTGTAACATGAAGTTGAAATTCTTCAAACTTTGCCTACTAAATTTCATCACACCTTACATTTCCTAGAAAATCTTTGTTTTCCTTATTTGAATGTAATGGACATAAAACATTCATTACATGACTGAACACCTAAATGCATGTTTATCAACTCTTACCAAAGGAAACTTTGTACTTAGATAGCTGAAACTGCTGCTCACATGCAGTTTTCCATTTCATGATGTTTGGTAGAAAATCAAAGAATTTCCATGTATGGAGAAAAACATTATGTTCTCTCCTCACTTCTTAAAACTTCTTGAAAGAGTAGCCCTGAAGAAGAAGGTGACATTTGTGACCTTGGGCAAGATTTCTTTCATGCTCGTTGGCAGAGACTAACACTAGTGCCCACTGATGTAGAAACAAGAAGTTTCTTTCTTTACCAAAATGGAAAAACAGAAGAAAAAAAAGATGTGTGATCAAGCATCACAGTACTTTGATCTCAGTAAAAACATCAAGGAATTTTTTCTTCTCATTGCGCCATGGTTGGCAAAGTCGGTTTTCATCATTTGGACCATGTCAGAGGCCTTTGTAGTTTCTGAAAAGGACTCATCATGTAATAATTCTTTGATGTGATAGACACGCACAGAGCAAATAAAAACCTGGAGCTAGCTAACTTTGATTGTTTCAACAGGCTGCCTATGACTGGCCAAAGAACCTATGAATATTTACATGATTAGCTAAAAAAAATCTGTTAGGAAAAATGTCCTCAATATTGAAGAAAGATCGTGCCATCTGACAGAGGTACAACCTTCATGTTCCTTCCTCAGTTAGCCACAGATACAGTATTTTGCCCAGGATGTGCATTCAACATTCTAGTAGCTTCTTCTGCTTGAGATTGTAAAATGCTCAATATAGATTATTCAAGCACAGATTTCATATTTGGTGAAATAAAATATTGGTTATATCCCAGCATGTTGAAAATAAATCTTACAAACAGCCATTGCATGCAATATATCATAAGGATGTTTAGATAAATGATATTCTGTCCTCTTTCTTGGATCCACTGGGTATCACCCTAATCCAAGCTATCATCTCTTGCCCAAATTAATACAATGACTAGCAGATTGGTCTTCCTGTTTCAGCTTATGTCCCTGAGTCTTCACTCTTATTAGAAGACAGGGGATTCTTATAATATTGCTTCTCTACTCAAAACTTCACAGTGGTTTGCTGATATATCCAGAATCATTATTGTGGCTTATAAAGAACTCATAACATTATTCATGATTACCTTTCTGATGTTATCCGGCACTGTTTCTTATTCCCCATCTCCACTAGCTACCCAGATTTTGCCTGATCCTTTTTTGTATCACATGGTTTCTTACCTCAAAGCCTACACACTGGTTTCCTCTGCTTATAAACAGAGTTATTGATGAATCTTCAAGGCCCACCCTTTTACACTTAAATATCACTTTCTCCATGAAGCTTAACCTATCTCCACCATTTACCTCTGCAGCTTCCTCCTCTGATTCGTTTATATAGAATCACGCATTTAAGATATTACCTACTTCAATTATTTCTTTTCTATTTTCCAACACATCCTAAAATTTCTAGCATTGTGAGGGTAAGAATTTGTGTCTATTTTGCTCATTGCTGTATCTCCAATGCCTAGTGAAGTTACTAACACAGCATACTCAGCAAATATTTGTTGAATGCAAGGAAACTAGAGAGGAAGCAGCCATTCTTCATAAATGGCAGAAAAGATCACATGAAAGCACATGTATGTTATTGAGCATTCCTTGAAATTTTTCAATTTAAACACAACAAAGTGAATATCAACTAGATAACAAAAGAATATGTTTAATAATCAATCATGGCAAGAGTTCTAGATAGAGTAGTGTAGTCATACACTATAATGATTTTAAAGCATTTAGAAGTATCTCAGGCCACAATACACTTTCTTGAACTGAAGTAAGTTTATGATTATAACCAGAAATTATAATATAACCAGAAAATGTGTCCTATGATTTCTTAACAGAATGATCTGGGCAGAAAACTGACACTCATGGCTGCTAATGGTACAAAGGACAGAAACCTGGTGATAAAAGACAAGGTTCCTGTTAGAACGACTAAAATAGAAGCGACTGACCTTACCAACTTCCAGAAGGAATGTGGGGCTAGAGCTCACATGAATTTCATCAACATGAATGTTGATGAAAGCATTACACATAAACTGCAGACAAGGAGAATGTTCTGTAGCAGAAGAATGGAAAAACAAGTGGAGACATAGCCACACAATAGAACACTATGTGGCAATATAAAGGAACAAAATACTGAGATTTGTAACTATGTAAATGACATTTGAAATCATTGTGTTGAGTGAAAGAAGCTGGTCTTATTTACTTAACAATTGCATGTATGTCATTTTAGAGAAAGTAGATGGATGGGTAATGGGTTAGTTGTTCATAGAAGACATAGAAGATTTTTTGACTGTAAGAAACTGGCATGACAGAACTGTAGGGAGTATATGGGACTGTTTTTTACCTTTATCATGCCGATCGTTACTTAATCTGAATATGGCAAAAGTAAAACTTATGCAAAAAAATAAAACCTGCACCTAACTATTTTAAAACCTTGGCTATTAAAATTGGCTGAATTCACTACCCCTGGTCCTGGGGAAACCTGAAGGCGTGCATCCCAAATAATCCTTACGGATCAATGATCATTTCTGATCACCTTCACCACTCTCTCCCCTGTACATATGCAAAATACATCCACAGTTCTTTATATGCTTCCAGATAACTTGAAGGCCAACTTAGGAAAAGCAATGTTACCAAAGTTTTTACATGATTAAGTTCACTATTCAACGATGTATTCTGTGTGGCTTTATGACTTTAAGAGTATGTAATCTTGTTCTAATTTTTTAGACTCAAAACATGATCTTTGGTGATGGATTTGAATAAGCTATTAAGTTGCATGTTTCAAAACTGGTAGATATGTGTTTAATTCTTGCTTTCTTTTCTATTATCATCTGGCTCAACAAACAGGTTATTGTCCATTCTTGGAATTCAGAATTATTTGGACCATAGGTACATTCCATATAGACTAAAAATCAGTTAATCACCTCCTAAATTCCAATGTTTACTTGTGAAATCTCATTAATATTAGAATCTCTTATCTTCAATTTTATAAGAAATATTTTTGACCAATTTGAAGGAAAAAGGGTTCTAGCATATTTTAGTAAAATTGAACCAACACAAGAATTCAATGTAAGGGTTAACTTCAAGAAAACATCTTAGAAACAGATATTGCAAAAAAGACCCATATGTGTAGAAAAAGTCTTTGATGTCTTCTATTTGTCATGCATTTCTGCTGTGATTTTTGAGGGTGGAAATATAAGCACTTGGTAAACCTTTCATTTTAATTTCATTCTCCTTGGAAGAGTCAGTGTTGTGTATGGATGTGTGTAAAGTTATAATAGCTGGTACTGATTGATTTCAGCATGATGGAAGAACAAGATCTCATGGTAATGTTTTTCTACAATATTAATAACTATAAATTATTGAGTGTTATATTCCTGATACTATATAAAGTGTTCTGTACTCATACTTTCATTTATTCTTCCCTTAAATACTCACATAGTACTTGGATTTTCCAAGTCTTACGTTTTACATTAGGGATCTGAAGGTCCCAGAGCATAAATGGATAAAAAAAATCATGTTTTACAACTTTGGATGTAACACAATTTAGTAGCCTTTCTAAACACACAAATTGATATTTCCTTTTAAATTCTATATCATAAGAATAAAAATGACTCTTTTGAGGTTGACAAAATTTTATCTTGAGAAATTGTTTTTTATGGTTTCTAAGGTACATGTATTTTTTTTAAATACATATTTTCAGCTTCCTCTCTCCTTTCAGTCAAGTATTTGTAACCCATCAAGCACTCTGGATCTCTAGTATATACTAAAAGGTACTGTGACGAAACTCTGCCAGAGACTCTGGATAAATAAATAGTGCAGTAAATCCAGAAACACACTCATGGAACTACTCTGTAATTGATGGATAATCATCTCACTTCCACAATCAGTGAAGGATGAAAATTTATTGCTTATGTTTCAAATCTCTTCACCCTGCCCACCACAGGCCCTCACATATCCTCTTGACTATCAAACTGACTGATGTTTATTTAAATTGCAAAACTCAGATGCGTCATAGCCTAATGATAGACAATCATTCCCATGATCCAATCCCAACCATGGAAGTTACACCACAAAGCCACAGGTTCTCCTCAGCAACTGCTATGCCAGACTTTGCAACTCGCATATTACTGGTGGCTAAATACTTTATTTCTGGAAGAATCTACCTGTGCATTTTTTATAAAAAATGGGATTCTGGCTATTTTCTTTAATTTCATGAAGGGTGGAATGGAGGAAATGTTTAGTGCTTTTGGTATAACATTAACATGATGTAATGGAAAGAATAAATTAGAGATAGGTTTGAAGTCAAATCTCAATTTGATTACTTATTAGCTCAGGAATCTTCAGCAAGATGTTTAGCATACTTGACCTCAAAATTTGTATCTATAAAGTGAAAATAAGAATGTCTATTTATAGAATTGCTTTAAGGATTAAAGATAATATAGGCAAATTAATCAAGAAACAACTCAGTGAAGCTGGGGAGCTTACAGCTGAGTTGAGTAGATGGGCAATAACATTAGAGGGAGCAAAGTGATTTAAACAAGTGCTGCCACACCCAGAACAAAATCATACGTCTCTGGAAGTGGAGACATTAGGAAAAATCACTTCAGTATGATAATCCCTGAGCTACAGCTCAGGGATTGAAGAGCTGTGACCGGGCATGCCTCTCCGAAGGCCCTGTGGTTGCAGGTTTGGTAGATGATGAGGTAGGTAAACTGGCATGAGATAGGAACTGTGATACAATAAAGGCTTATCCCACGTAGGTTCTCCTTCTATGCAGTGGCCTGCAATGTTATTGCTAATTTCTTTTTGCAGTAATGGAGTTCAAGCCCAAAGCCTTTTTACACTGAGCTATACCCCTAATCCTTTTTATTTTTTATTTTGAGACAGGGTCCTATTAACATAGTAAATTGCCCAGGGTGGGATTGAACCTCAGCCTCCCAGAGTACTGGGATTTCAGCTGTCCACTACCACATTCAGCTTGTCATTGAAGGTTTTAGCAGAGAAGATTCTTGGTCTGATCTACATATTAGAACAGTCACTCTGGCTCCAGGAAAGAGGAACAACTGTAGGCTGACATGACTTGAGTTAGAGAAATAGGTCAGAGAATTAACACAAGAAAGTATGGGCAAATAAGGAGAGTCTAAAGTAATGTACTACCACTGGTGTCAGTAGTAAGAAAAGAGGTGGACAGAGTTAGGATCTAATGAGGAAGAAAAATGGGTGACTTGGTCCCTGAGAGAAAGTGGATGAAGTTCAGGGTGATATGTGATGTTCATATGGAAATGTCAGTTCCAGATACTGTGAGTGCACTGTTTAAATCTCCTTGCTCTTCCCCTCCCCAGCACAGCTACCTATAATTTTTCTGTGTGCATGCTATCTTACTTTTGCATCAGACAAAAGATGATGAATAGTCCCAGAAACAGCTTTTGGGTACTGATAGATGGAACTGAAGGATAAACACTCCTGGTCCCTGTCCCTCTGGAAGATCGCTCAGTGGAGAATAAATCTAAGTTGTCTTGTGTACCGTCTCCCAGAATTGCCCATCGGGATCAGCTCCAATGTGCCCACATTGGCAATCAACTTTACAATACAGCCTTGAATCCCGTATCACTTCCTCATTCCCACTTTAGAGCTTTTGGGGATATCTGTTTGAATTAATTGTTTTCATTCAAACCTTTGCCTTGGAATCTGCTTATAGGGAAATCCCAGCCAGACATAGCCAAAAGGCATTGAAGCATATAGGTGTGTGTATTAGAAGAGAGATCTTGGAGGAGATATAAATTTAGATATTCATATAGGATGTAAAAGCCAGAGAAGGACAAAATGTCACCTTGAGAAAGGAAGCAGAGGGATCCTATTAAGACATTAAATAAAAGGGGGAAAACCTCAAGCTAAGTGTGGAAGCTGGACCGCGTTAATAGGTTCTGAAATCTTTTCCAACAATAATATGTGGTAGAAAAGTTCTCAAAGTTGTTGGAAATACTGAACTAATTATTTTATAGTTATGCAATCAATTTAATTTATAGTTTGTCTGCTGTACTTTGAAAATTGAGTATTTACTGGTTCTTTATGAGCTGTAACATTTTATGGCCTGTCAGGGCATTGATTGATACAGTGTACTGAAAAATAATCATATGAGATTACCTGAAAATACGTACCAGTATCTGTCATTTTGACAGTGGAATTGCAATACTATAAATCTACAGAGATTAAAAAGTTTAAGTAGAATGTTCTAAATTGAATATTTATTAAAATGCCTCAACAGAAAAAAACAGAAACAAAATACTAATTTGACTTGAAGAAAACTGAAATCTAGAATTCTGGGACTATAAAGCTTTTATAGACAAAGTTGTCTGCCATTCTCACTCCATTTCTCATGACAAAGAATTCCCAGATTGGTGCGCAATTTTATAAGATGCCTTCTCTCTAGTCATATTTTTAAGCAGCACAGAGAAATGGATAAAGAAATTCCTGACTTATGCATACTTTCAGAACAGTCTATGCTAAAAATCAGTAGGAAATGGAAAATGTACATGACTGTGATTCACTTTCAACAATTTCAAATGGCTCATTTTGCTCTTCTGTGTATCACAATAGTCCTGCTACAGCCTAATGACTCACAGTCTGTTCACCTCTTCATGTCTCTGTTAATAGGGTCCCCTCCATTGATAAAGCATTGTGAAAGATTTATGCAGACAGTATTACACCCACAAATATTTATAATTAGCCTTTCAGTGTTTTATTAATAGGAGACTTTAAAATATTATTCAGGGCTTTTGACCAATAGAATATAGCCATGGTTACCAAACTGATTTGATAGAACAATAGCCAGCTTGTTTAAAAAAACAATACTGAGTATGCATGTGCCCCTAAATCTTACTCCTAGTTACCTGTGGGAGTTGAACATTTTCATTTGGAAAACAATTCTATGAATGCACAGGTGGAAGTGGAATTCTAACGTATTATCTAAATACACTTTTCAATTATTAAGAGAAAACAGGACTTGTTAGAAACTAAAAATGTGAGTGAGACCATGACCATAGGAAAGAAGTGGGGTTTGGTACCAGTCTGAATACAGAAGGTTTTTATATAAATAGCAGGACTCTATAGCATAGACTTTACTCTTCCCTGGAACTCCACCCCTTTGTGCTCTTTCTCCATCCTCTCTCCTACCAGGGAACTCACCCACCACTCAGGGTGGCCTCTGAGGCAGGAGGAAGGTCAGCAGCTGTGACCCCACAGGCTCCATTCTCTACCTCTTGAATACACCAGTGATCACCTTTCTCTCTTGTTCTCTGGTCACATTACCTGTTCCTTGGTCCATCAGTTCTCTGTTTCCCTGTGAATGTTCATTCTTGAAAATTAATTGCAAACAAACTATACCTCCTTGGGTCACAGAAATTGTGTGTGTGTGTGTGTGTGTGTGTGCGTGCGTGCGTGTGCGTGCGTGTGTGCGTGTGTGTGTGTGTGTGTGTGTGTGTGTGTGTGATGTACGGTGTATGCTGTGGGATGTATTTATGTACCATAAGTACTTGCATGTTGATCTGACCTGGTCTGACTTGTTCATCTGTACAGATCTGCTCTCACTTGACATTAAGCTCTCTAAAGACACAGACAGGCCTCACTCATTTTGCTTCCCTTGCAAACACACAATCAAAAGGAAAGCATGTGTTGGATACCTACTATGTGCCAGAGACTTTGTTGGCTTCTCTACCTACATTACATTTGCATCTTTGTATCGTTCCTATGAGCGGGAGATAAGTCTCATTTTGTAGATTAAAACTTTGACCAAAGACAGAGTGAAATGTGCAGAACTCAAAACATCTCACTGACAGGAAACTAAGCTTTGTTCACTTCAATCCACAGGAATCTGATCACACAAACTTTTTCTTGTTTAAAAATCTTCACTGATTCCTCACTGCCCTCAAGACAAAGTTCTGGCCCAACCCCTACCGTGCTGGCTACAGCTTCTCTGACTGCACACTTCAGCCAGACTACATCAGGAGGTTTCTGCGGACGGTCCATGCTGCTTCCTCCCTACCCCGCACTGCCTCGATTGCTTCTGTTTACCATGCTATCTTCCATCTTTTCCACCTGGGGAAAAACTTGTTAGCTCTTGAACTCAGGTAGTATTTCCATCTTTTATGTAGACATTTCTGGAAAGATATTCTTCCTTCACCCCACTGTATTTGACCAGCGTCTCTGTTAAATTTCCTCACCTTACCCCAGAACCCAGAGCAGGAGCTTGACAAACTAACATTACATCTCCAGGAAGTAATTTGTTTATTACCCATTCCTCTGTCTTCCAAGACTGTAAATTCATGAAGGGCAACAGTGATTCCTTGGTCATCCATCTATACTGTGTGCATTGGCATTTCTATCCAACAGAACTATCTTTAATGAAGGAAATGTTATTCTGTGCTGTCCAATATGGTAGTCATTTGTCACATATTCTGTGGTTTGAAACATGGTTACTGCAACGGAGAAATTGAATTTTTAATTTTCTTTGATATTAAGCAATTTAATATTAAGTGATTTAAATTCAAATAGATACATGGGACTAATGGCTACCATATTGGATGCTACAGCTCTGAAGCTTATAAAGAGTTTGGCACATAGTTGGTATAGTAAGTATTTGCAGAATTGGAAGGAATGCACTTAGTTCAAGTCACCTAAAGTTTCCCTCTAACTGATTCTGAGTCCTTTCTCTATTTTTAATTCTGCTCAACCACTTCACATATGGAGACTTTCTGGGCCATCTTTCATCTTCCCCATATACCCTCAGGTCTGGCTAGTAGAGCATCCCTCTTTGTCTTAGAAACCTTTCTGACCACTAATTTGCTTCTTTTGCTTTTTTTCTCCTGCTTCTCATTTCTACAGAGGCTATAAAACAGGATTGTATTTCCACCAGAGTCTCATTCCACAGCATGCAACCATAAAACATAGAAACAGAGTTATTAAAGCCTCCAGGGAAAATGTATGAAGAAAATACCAGCCTGATTCATTATGAACAGTTATTATAAACAGTGGGCTTGCTAGCAAATGACAGGAAAACTAATTTGCGTTTGCAATGAAATTATGCCACACACATTCACTACGGATCCTATCCCCCCAACTGCCATATTACTGAGACTCTTTAACTAAAGAAATTCTTCCAACTTGAAAGTCTGTGGCTTGTGTTCATGAGAGTCTGACTTAAAATCTTGGATAACATTCTAAATTACCTAGATTTCCAGGTTGGTCAAAAGTCCTGTAGATACCCAAGAGGAGAAACTGTGTAAATGATTACTAGGCACTTACAGTATTCCAGGTACTGAGCTAATAAATTCTCCAATCCTCCTGCCCAGGAATTTTTGAGTACTGTGTTCTGGATAGGTGTTAATATTTCCATTTGACCAACAAGGAAGATGCGAGAAAGGTTATCGCTTCCCCCACAGTCATAAGCTGTTGAGCTGGGAAAACAGTCACGGTTGCCCAGTTCCAAATCCTATGTCCCTTTCCTTTACCTTTCTGACCCTCTACAGTTTCAGTCATTAGTCTAGTAGTTAACTGGCTTTAGAGCAGGTAGTTTTCTTTACTGAGGAAAATTTAAATGCAGTCATTTTTTTCTTTCATAAAAAGAAACACCTTTATCATCATAAATCATGCTTTTGAAGCTAAGTTTTGGGTTCCTTTTTATCAGGCTAAATACTATTAATTCCTTTCTCTCTTGTTTCAGTTTCTTTTTCATTATTATTATAAACTTCTCCAAGATCTCTGTAATAATCTCAAGAATGGAACTCTAAAAAGGAGAATGATATCTGGGTCTTTTAGTATATGTAAGGCAAATGGGCTCACAGACTTACAGACTTATTGCAGTCCTTGTGAAAGGAACCAAAATTAGCTTTATAATAATTCCCAGTGAAAACCTAGATTTAACAAATATTAGTTTTGAATGCATCACTTTCCTCTTCATTTCTTTTTTTTAATCTTAAAGAGAATAAAACAAAACAAAACAAAACAAAATAAAACAAAACAGAACAGAACAAAGCAGATCAGAACAAAACCATGCAAGTAACACAGGATTTCAAAACAAGACAACAAGAAATCAACAATGGCTACCATAATGTCTCTTGTTTTCTTTAAAATAGCTGTCCATATCTTCATACATAGTTAAATCAAATAATAGAAAACAGACTAAAACCAATCAAAACAAATAATAAAAGCATTATTGAATTTCAAAACAAGATGACAGAAAATCAACAATGGCTGCTATAAAGTCTCATTTTCTTCAAAGTAGCTGTTGGTACCATCACACATAGTAAAATCAATTCTTGTAAACTCTTTAGAAGATCTAAGCATGTATAAGCATATATATATATCCTTTCTGTATTAGAGGGAAAAACAAAACAAAACAAAATACAAAAAACACCAAGAAACAAATATTTCTCAGCTTCCTCATTCATAAAATGATCAGAATAATACTAGTAACTGGAGGGTATATGGGAGATTTTATGTGGACCAAATGAATATAATATACATAGAAAAATAGTATCATGTTAAGTAGATATATTTTAATATGATCATCACCATTCTTATGATTAGTCATAGTATTAACTTCATAAAAGAACTGGACTTAAAAATGGGCTGCTCTTGGTAAAAGTAGGGCAGATAGATGGAGAAATGAATAACTCATCTCATAAGGCTTGAACATAATTCTAAAGGTCATATGTATGGAGAAAAATCAGGTAAGAAAATGAGTTTTATATCTACTTAGACCAAGGCTGACTTGATGTACTTCTTGAATATTTATTTTAGCCTATAGAATAATTGTTTTACACTAATACTGAGCGCAGGATCAATATTCAACAAGTTGTACTTAGCTAACTGTATTCCCTAGTTATAAATATGAAGTATTCATCAAATTAAACTATATTATAACAAGAAAGAATGCTGAATTTAAGATGTGGAGTAAAGATGTGAATCATTAGTCTTCATAGATTTTTAATCCTAATTCTATCATTTATTTCTTAGACAAGTTACTTAGTCTCTCTGTGTCTCAGTATTATCATCTATAAAATAGGAATAATAATATTACATGACAAATAAGGTTAGGTTATTTTGATAAGTAAACAAACAAATACATGAATGCTCTTAAAACAATGCCTTACACTTTGTAAGGGTCCAATAATTCTCTATTATAAACATTAAAGATGAACCACTACAGGCAGTTCAGCTGTACAAGTCCATGACTACAATAAACCAAATATTTCAGCATGTAAAAATATTATGATTATTAACATTTCAGGGGGATGGTGGTCCTTTGATTCCAAACTAGGAATATGAGGGGACAATCCATAAGTAAGTAGTAAATACATCTATACCAGAAAATGTATACTTTTTAAATAATAGGAGAACAATTCAACTTTCCTGTAACAGGTTTCAGATGCTTTAAAGAAAATTAACAACAAGGAAGACTAGAAATTAGTACAGCATGATAATGAGGTAAAAATAAATTCTTTTTTTATTTTTATTTTAAAGAAGGTAAAACTAAACATAATGAAACAGAACAAAGTAGATCAGAAAAAAACAATGTAAGTGACACAGATTTCAAAGCAAGATAACAGGAGATCTACCATAACTACCATAATGTCTTTTGTTTTCTTCCAAATAGTTGTGCATATCGTCACACACAATGAATTCATACAAAACAAAATAGTATTAAACTGATCAGAACAAAGTGATGAAAGCATTATAGATCTTCAAAACCAGACAATAGGAAACTCAACAGTGGCTGCCATACTGTCTCTTGTTTTTGTTCAAATTAGCTGTCCATACCTTCATGTACGTTGAAAAGTTAAACAATACAAAAGAAACTAAAATCACTCCAAACAAAGAGTAATAACATTACTGGATTTCACAGCACGATGACACAGAATTAAAAATGGATAACATAGTGTCTCTTTTTCTTCAAAATAGCTGTTCATTGCATCACATATAAAGTAATCGATTCTCATATACTGTTTGGGAGATGTTCTATGCATGTATAAGCCTCTACATGTATACCTATATTTTCTATATTAGAGGGAAAAACAAACCAAAACTAGACAAATTACTAGAAAAGCACAAAACAAAAAAGATAAATAAATAACAATAGCAAAGAGCCCAAAACAATGATGATAAAGGCCTTCAAAACAAAGTGGTAGAAGTGTAACCAGGGTTGTTATTTTACATAATGTTCTTTAAGAGTTGCTCCAATCACCAGAGACTAACATGCAAAATTGTTCCAATCCTATGAATATTAACTGTTTTGTTCCAAGAACTTATGGAATTTGTAGTACCTTGCAAACTTGTCCTTCAAAATGGATGGAGAAATAAAATACTTCCATGACAAGGAACAGCTGAAGAACTTCATGACCACCAAACCAACCCTGAAAAGAATACTGAAAGACATTCTAGACAGACATAGGAAAAAACCACTAAGTAAGGCAAACAAACAGAGTGGAAAGGTGAAGAATCAACAGCAGAAAGATAACATGTCAAAAATAAACCAATATATAACAGTTATAACCACTAATGTAAATGGCCTCAATTCACCAATTAAAAGAAACAGACTGGTAGAATGGATCAAGAAAGAATATCCAACCATATGCTGTCTACAAGAAACCCATCTAACTCAAAAGGACACTCATAGACTGAAAGTCAAAGGATGGAAAACAATACTTCATGCAACAGGAACCCCCCAAAAAAGCAGAGGTAGCTATTCTGTTTGCAGACAATGTGGACTTCAAACCAAGATTGATCAAAGGCGATAAAGAACATCACTACATACTAGTTAGGGGAAAACTTCAAGAGGAAGAGATAACAATCTTAAATATCTATGCACCAAATTCGGGAGCACCGAGCTATGCAAAACAAATATTAACAGAAATGATTAATCAAATAAGCAATAACACAATTGTAACAGGAGACCTTAACATGCCATTGACACAAAGGGACAGATCAACTAGACAGAAAATCAGCAAAGAAATAACAGAACTGAATCACACTTATGAAGAAATGGACTTGGTGGACGCATACAGAGTGTTCCACCCAACAACATCAGAATATACATTCTTCTCAGCAGCACATGGGACATTCCCTAAAATAGACCATATTCTATCCCACAGAACATGCCTAAGTAAATGAAAAAGATTTGAAACTTTCCCATGCATTTTATTGGATCATAGCACCATGGAACTAGAAATTAATGACAAAATAAACTGCAAAAACCCTACAAACACATGAAAAGTGAATAATATACTCTTGAGCAATCAGTGGGTCATGGAGGAAATTAAAGAAGAAATTAAATTATATCTACAAGCAAATGAAAATACAAATACAACTTACTGGAATCTGTGAGATGCAATGAAAGCAGTCTTCAGAAGAAAATTTGTTGTGATGAATTCCCACATCAGGAAAACAGAACAAACACAAATAAAGAACTTGATGCTACACCTCAAACATCTAGAAAAAGAAAAATAAGTCAAGCCCGAAGCCAAAAGAAGGGAGGAAATTATAAAGATTAGAGCAGAAATCAATGCAATAGAGACTAAGAAAACAATACAAAGAATCAATGAATCAAAGAGTTGGTTCTTTGAAAGAACAAATAAAATTGATAAGCCCCTACCCAACCTTATTTTAAAAGGAAAGAAAAAACTCAAATTTATGCAATAAGGAATGAAAAGGGTAAAATCACCACAGACCCTGTGGACATACAGAAGATCATCAATACCTATTTTGAAAACCTCTACTCTCATAGGCTTGATAACACAGAAAAAATGGACAGATTCCTAGAAACATATGAATTACCAAAGCTGCGTCAAGAAGATGTAAAACTGCTGAATGACCTAATTTCAATTAACAAAATTGAAAATTTAATTAGATCCTTACGAGAGAAAAGAAAGATGGCAGACTGGTAGGTAGCAGGAGAGGGACCCTCTCAGAGAGAAAGCTCAAATGCCAGAATAAAACACCCTGGAGAGACCCAAACAGAGAGAGATGGACTCCCACAACCCATGAAGAAACTAAAGTGCATAAAAATTGCTCGAATATGAGGTCCTGGGGCTACTATTAGTGAAGCCAAGATCACCAAGCATGGTGCCCTCCTTGAGCCACCTGAATTCCTGCCCAACCTGAGCAAGTGATCCATGCCAAAGTGACTGGCTTGAGCCGCCAGAGCATGGAGCTGAAGAGCCCTGAGTGTGGCTCGCCTGGACCGGCCCCGCAGGTGACCCACCCAGAGGCACCGTGAATTCGCACTGCAGCCATGCTGAAATTGGAGGTAGGGGAGCCCAGCAGTTCTTGGGGACCGGCATCAATACCCGGTGAGTGATGGGACTAAGACCCTCCCATGGGAAAGGGGAAACCGACAGGACGACATGTTGGATTTGGGCAGGAGAGCCCAACTTCATAAGGAAGTGGCTTCAGTTGGTTGCTCCCCTCGCCGAGCAGATTGGTGGAATCTCCTTGGACTAGGCCGTGCCCCGGGCAGGGACCAAGTGAGTTGCTACAAATTAATTCCCTGAGATCAGTGCACACTGACACAGTGAAGGCCTGCAAAGGTTGACTGGCCCAGAGGGGAAGAGCCAGCGCACACTGCCCATGGGTGAACTCTAATCTCTGATAACCTACTGAAGAGGGCTAAAGCTCCTAGACTGCGCCCTCTAGAGGAGCCTTAACCAACAAGAAAAGGGTCTGGGAATTACACTGTACACTTGTATGGAAGGAACCAAAAACATGACGAAAGGGAGAAATAAGAAAAAACCCCAGCCCACAACCCTAAGAACATTGATCCAGGAGAGGTAAATACAAAAGAGATTGAGGGCAGCAAAAATGCAACATCAAACACAGCGTTAGCGGACATAAAGAGATGTCAGGACCTTGTAAGCGGGACCAAAACTGAAATATTAATTCAAATTAAACAAGAGATAAGTAGATTAATAAAAGAAGGGCTGGGTACCTCTCAAGAAGACACAGACAGAAGAATGGAGGAACACAAAAGGAGAGAAAAATTTAATGAAGAATTCAGAAAAAACCTAGAATTCATGAAGGAGATTCAAAGAGATTATTAGGAAACTAAAGACTCAATAGAAAGCTGGCAAAATGCTTGAAAGAAACCAAAGATAGACTATCAAAAATTGAACACAGGCTTGCAATGTGGGGTCATGAAAGGGAAGATCTCTTAAAAATAACAAGGGAGCAGGCAGTAAAGATACAAAGACTAGAAGACGACAAGAAGATCTATAACTTAAGAATAAAGTATGTGAATGAAGAAGCAGGAATCAAATCAGAGGAGTTACAAAGGCTATTCACAGAAATCATTAAGGAAAATTTCCTAAGCATAGAGAAAAGAAATGATATGCAGAGGTATGAAGCATACAGAACTCCATCCACCTACAACCAAAACAGAGCTACACCCAGACACATAATAATCAAGATCCCAGAAATTCAATATAAGAACAGAATATTAAAAGCCATCAGAGAAAAGAAACAGATCACCTATAAAGGAAAACCCATCAAAATCACAGCAGACTTCTCGACACAGACCCTCAGGTCAAGAAGAGCTTGGAGTGAAGTAATTCAAGCACTGAAGGAGAACAATCTCCAGCCCAGACTGATGTATCCTGCAAAACTCTCTCTAGAAATTAATGGAGAAACAAGATGTTTCCATGACAAAGAGGAACGAGGAGAATTTGTGACCACCAGTCCAACTCTACAAAAAATACTGAAGGACATTCTAGGGAGAGAGAACAAGAATACGAGCATTTCAGGAACAGTGGTAGAGAGGCCTCAGTGAACGAGGCAGACAGTGTAGTGGAAGAGAAAAATAGACTATCAATGGCAGAAAAATAGAATAGCAGAAATGAGGCAGAGAAGATTGGCTATAATCTATAGTATAGAGGGCCTCGAAATACTAACAGAGAGAAACACAGGCAGAGTAGATCAGGAGATAGGGTCCATTGAGATGCTCTATTTAGGGAGGCAGTGGGACCCAAAACAAGCAGTGCACCCCATGGGAGTGAAAGGGGAGGAATTGTCTAAAAAAGGGAGGCAGAAGATATTGTCAATTGGGTAACAAGATTTAAAATTTACATTATTCTCATCACTCTGCTTGGATGGATTACATGCTGTTCCAGTTTGTCTACTTACACTAGAATTGAGGACATGGTCAGCTATCCCAAAAATAAGAGGACATATTATGGTAATCATCCCTAATTTTCCTATCAACTGAATCTGAAACCCTTTATAACTTATATTGTCTTATTATGACTGATCTTATTTGAATCTTGTTTGTTAGATTGCTACTTTGTATTGACTGATTTTATTTAAATCTGTTATAATTGATAGCATCAAGTCTAAGAGTACAGGCAACTACATTGAAGGTGACAAGATTCACTAAGATACCCACTCTGGTTTGATTATTACTTGATTTTGAAGTCTTATAATGTCTCCAATGCTTCATTTTTATTAATGTTGTTATACACTGCTGAGACATCATGGTAATCATTGTAGATCACCTTGTATTGGGTTTTATGTGACTTTTTTGCCTCATGCTTTTCTAGGAATTGTTTTGTTTTATCTTGCTTTGTTTTGTTTTTCCTGCTAATACAGAAATGATAGATATACATGTAGAGACTCATGCATGTGTAGAGCTTATAAACAGTCTACAAGAACCAACTATATAACACATGTTGAAATGAACAACTACTTTGAAGAAAAAGAGACACTACAATACCCAGCGCTGATTCCATAATGGCATGATGTGAAGTCCAGCAAAACTATCACTTTGTATTCAAAGTAATTTTAGCTTGCTTTGCCTTGTTTAAGTTCAACACACATTAAGGTATGGACAGCTGTTTTGAGGAGAATGAGAGGCACTATGACAGCCATTCTTGGCTTCCCTAATGTCTGGTCTTGAAGAGCTGAAATGCCCTCCTTGTCCTGCTCAGATCAATTCCATACTATGTTGTTTCATGTGAATTCCTGTATGTGACAATATGGACAACTATTTGGAAGAAAACAAGAGTCAATATGATAGAGAGTGAAGATCTCCAATTGTCTAGTTTTGAAATTTTTGTCTCTTACATTGCTTTCTTGTGATCTGCTTTGTTCTGTTTTGTTGTGTTTAATTTTACCCTTTTGATATAATTGCATATATATTTGAGTGGGTAAGATGGATGACCATATTGCTGTTTTTGTCAGATCATGGAGCAGAACTGTTAACAGTCTCATTGTTTGAATGTCTACTTTACATGTTTTAACTTTGTGATTTGAACAACTATTTCTAAGAAGTCAGTATGTAATTTGTCCAGTAGTAATATCTTAGGCTTTTTTTTGTTGCTGTTCTTTTCCTTTTTTTTCTTGGAATTCTGTATTGTTGCTACCCTTTATTTTGTTTTGTTTTGTTTTTTCTCTTTAAATAAAATTTAAAAAAATTAGATCCTTACCAACAAAGAAACGCCCAGGTTTAGATGCATTCATGGCTGAATTCTACAAGAAATTCAAAGAAGACTTAATGCCAACACTCCTCAAACTCTTCAATGAAATTGAGAGGAAAGCAATTCTCCCTAACTCATTCCTGGAAGCAAGTATTACTCTGATACCAAAACCAGAGAAAGACCCAACCAAAAAAGAGAACTATAGGCCAATCTCCCTGATGAAAATAGATGCAAAAATTCTCAATAAAATTGTGGCAAACAGAATGCAGCAAATCATCAAGAAGATTA
Organism: Dolichotis patagonum; assembly: GCA_004027295.1. Lineage (NCBI taxonomy): Eukaryota > Metazoa > Chordata > Mammalia > Rodentia > Caviidae > Dolichotis > Dolichotis patagonum. Next base: position 24,258 of record PVJX010001884.1, read on the forward strand.
TACATCACGACCAAGTGGGATTCAACTCAGGAATGCAGGGATGGTTCAACATACATAAATCAATAAATGTAATCCACCATATCAATAGAGCCAAAGTAAGTATCACATGATCATTTCTATAGATGCAGAAAAAGCTTTTGATAAGGTCCAACACTTATTTATGATAATAGCATTACAGAAAATTGGAGTAGATGGTCTTTACCTCAATATGATAAAAGCCATCTATGACAAACCAACAGCCAGCATCATATTAAATGGTCAAACCCTGAAAGCCTTTACCCTAAAATCATAAGCAAGACAAGGATGTCCATTATCACCACTCCTATTCAACATAGTGCTGAAATACCAGCCAGTGCAATTAGACAAGAGAGAGACAAACAGACAATGCACGTTATACAATCATATATACAGAAATGATACAAGGACTTAAAGGAAGAGTATTTTTATCTGACCATGAGAATTCAGTTTCTCAAATGGAAAATTAAAAAAGATTTTTTTCTGAGAGAATATCTGATTGCATACGTACAGGTGTCTAAGTCTGTGTGATTATTCCCATGGCTGTGTATGCTTCAGATCCCTTCAAATATCAAAGACTGAAGTACATATTTAGAGATGAATGATTTATAATTTGTTTCCAGAGTACAAATATGTACAAATACAGCTTTAACCATCGATCTGGGGACAAAGAGCTGAGGAGAAAGTAAGAATGCTACTGAAAAAAATGATCGATAATTCTCATCCCAATAATTAAGATGATTTGGAGAGATGGCAATAGAGTTTCAGTTCCCTCTAAACATTGGCACAGTGATGGACATGGTCTGTACTGTGTAGGATACACTGAATTGATACATACAAGGAAACTCAAATCAATGATAATTTAGTGAACATTATTTAGCCCAAGTTATAAAACAGTAGCACACCCAACCTTGTGAAGATGGAAATATTTCCCAAATAAAAACATACAATCAAAACCATTTGAAAGAATATCATGTGGATAAATGTCTGAGATAATATCTTTTTTAGGCCACTCAGATAAGCAACAATTTTATTTTTTGTGCAGTAGCTGACTTTTTCAAGCTACTTAAATTACAATTTCAAATGTAAACTCTACCTCTGTTACCAACACTATTCATTCCTCCATTATCACTTGCTGTGAGATAAATAGATCTTTTAAGTTGGGTGCTAATTAGGATATGGGCCAATTTAAAGAGTAGCCCTTTTATTTCTCTAATGGTTGCATTATCCACAATCTCAGACATGCACTATCCTGGTTCTAGGTTGAATTTTCAGGGTAATAATACCAAATTCTTGACACTTTCTTATTCATATGTTTCCTGGCCTAGGAACACTTAAAGCTGTACCAACACCAGAAACATGTATAGACAATTCACAGAGAAGAAAAGACAGGACCACACACGTGTGCGCACACGTGCGTGCGCGCACACACACACACACACACACATCTTAACCTCAAGTACAAATGAAATGTTATTTTTTTTACCTATCAGGCAGGCAAAGATGCAAAATTTGGTGCATCCTGTTATATCCCCACAGTGATAAATTTATCAGCCTTTGAGAAAGCAATCTGTCAATAGATACACATAAGTTAAATGGCATATATCTTGGACTCAGGAAGCCCATTTTTAGGAACACATCTTTATAAATATATTCACATGTATATTGAAAGATTGAATACATACTGGAAAATGGCTGGACCATAAGTCAAAGTAGAGCTCTGACCCACAACCTGCAACAATCTACCCAGGAAATAACCCCGTTAGCTAAGATATACAGGTGAGGCTGCCTGCCTGCTATGAGTCAGACATTCAGAAAGTCAGACTATTATGTCTAGTAACAGTCCAGAAAGCTAAACAAGAACTTCTGTAACAACCATCCCCAAATAGCAGTTACTTATTAACAATTGGCACTACCCTAATTTTAACCACCTATTCTAACTCAGGACACATCAGAGAAAGCTCAATATGTACTCCTATCTATTCACATGAGATTTTCCAGTTCTCACCCAAAGCATTCCTGTGCCAGCACACTCCAATTGGCCTTTATACCTGAAACCACTTTCCACTGTAAAAACTCCCTCTCCTCTGTCATCATTTGATATCTGTCAAACACAGGTGCTAGTGGCTGACTTTTTTACAATATCCAGCTCTTGTTAAGTAACTTTGTTTTTCTGTATTTGTTCCAGCATTGCTTAATGTAGCAAATTAATAAAAATAACTCATCATGTGTCTATCACTTAAAGATTGCCAAAACAAATTTGGTCCATACACAAATGGAATAATAGGAAGTTATTAATAAGAAAGATAAACACATATATACATATAGTTCTGCCACCAACACAGATCAATTTTTTAAAAACATTGAAATGTGTGCAAAACAATATATGTTGTACACAACATTATATGCCTAAACATTTTTAAGTCAATTCACAAGAAATAAAGAACTACTGTTTAGGAAAAGTGAACTAGAGATCTGAGAATTAAAAATGAGATACATTAGTTTTCCTGTTCTTGGAATTGCTTGGATTTTATATTATATGTGTGATTATCTATTATTTAAAATACATGTAACTGATTTTTTATTTCAACTTTTGCAGTGTGTGAAGTAATAGCATAATGACTTTTCCCCCTAAAAGGCACTTGAATCAAATAATAATTTTCAGCCTTATAAATATGGCAACTCATAATAATAATTTCGATATTAACCTTTTGTGTGGGAAACCAATCTAATAAAATACAGCTCATCATCCTAATCTCCCATAGTAGGGATGCTGCTATTTCAACAAAGTAGTTACAACTGAAGCAGTGGATAACAAAAGTAATGTTGCCCAAACTATCTATGGTAATCAATTAACTACCTTGATAAGCATTATAAAAAGAAAATATTGTCACTCTGCTGGTTCTCTCCAGTCCCTATCCTCATGAAAGATCAGCACTCAAATAGTTTCTTAAATATCAGTTAGATGTTCTACAACCTGCATGACAGAGGAAGGGGAGAACAAGGCAAAACGCTGTTAAAAGCGAAGATTTCTGAAAGTCAGCTTGTTTAAGAATATTCCAGGTACTTTTTATACCTAGTGAAGAGGAAACTGCTCCCACCCCCAGTTGCCTTTAGACTGAGTTATGTAGCAGGGCCCTTATGAAGAATGAGTGCAGCTAGATGCCTACACTTTAAGTTGAAGAACTTTTTTCTCTTGACGATTGGCTTAGTCATATCTCCTGGTGACCCCACAGTAGCAGTGACATTTGCACTCTGGGTGATATTGGAATGGGAAGAATTGCTTATAATCTGACAACAGAGCTGGGTTATAACAACAGCAAACTAGATTGAGATCCCATAACTTCCAAAAAGTTAAAATAGTGAAAAACAGAGACCAAATTAAGATGTTAATATCAGCTTCTGTCTACTGTTTTTGACTTTACAGTGTTCTCACTGTAAGTACAAATGACAGCACCTCACCAGAGCTCTGCGGGCTTTGTTTTGTTGGCTGATATGTGTGAAGTATCAAATAGTGTCTGCCACGCAGGAGTTGCCCCATACAGACTGGGCATTCAGGAGTCCAGAGTCTCACACTTAAGGTCAGTTAGCTCAACTTAGGATCTATTAAATAATTATTTAAGTCTAATCCTGTAATTGCACCCTAAATTTTAGACAACTTTAGTGTTTTCTGCCTGGGAAAAGTGATGTAAAATTACTGGGAAAAATATAGCCCAGAACAATGCTTTCTGCAGATATAAAAATGGTTCTAAAGAGAGCGAGAGAGAGAGACTGACTGACTGAATGACTGACTGACTGACTCATGGCTGGCTAGGATGGGGCAGCAAGGGTGTGGTCAGGAGTGTGTACTGGAGAAAAGCAGGTACCCTGAGACACAAGCTATAGAGAACACCAGGTACAAGAGAGAGAGAAACTAGACCAAAATTCTGTTTCAGTAGGGCTTAGACGGGGAAGATGGACCACTCCTAGATCACTGCCTTATAACCCAGGTCTGGCTTACAAGCCATTGGGAGAGAATCTGACTATCTGAGGGTGGAAGCTGACCCGTGAGTGGCATCTGGCTGATGGAGGAGGCTCACAGTTACTTTAACCCCCCCACTGGGAAGAGGATCACTGTGAGTGTGATGTTTGCAAGGTAGGAATTCAGAGAAACTGAAAGCTGGAAAGTGATGTACAGCACAACACAGGAAGGCAAAAGGGGATTTAAAAACAAATGCACCACTCTGATTAGGGACTCAAACCTGTGAATCTGAGTGCTGATAGGCCTGAGGCCCTGGAGCTACATGAACACCTGCTCAGAGCAGTGTCTGGGAGTAGCAGGACTCCGGAGAGAAAAAAGGCTGGATTAATCTAGAAATAGCCTTCCATTCCATTCTCCTTTATTGAGGACGTGTGTATGAAACCTCCCGCATGCTGTTCATGCCCACTGGCAAGTGCCCAACACTCTCTGCGTGGGACAGTTGAAGGCAGGAAGCCCTGGGAGGGCACCAAGTTTCTGGGTTAGAGAGTGATGCTCTAGGGAAAACAACTGAAAAAGATTGTGGGCGGAGGGACAAAAAACGGGGCCTGGGTGAGTGTGCATCCATTAGTGCTCTAGGTGAAAAGCTTGTGGAAGGAAAACAGAGGCAACTGGGGGCTTTTTGCCCTGAAATGGAGGGGGCGGGGTTAGAATTCTTGCAGAAGTTAATGGAGAATCTATTGCTTGGCCAATTATATCACTTTCTCCCCAAATCAACTGAGGTAGCAGGATTCTGGGACAGAGAAAAAGGCCTTCAGCTGGTCACTCCAAGAACACTGCTTGCAGCCAGAAGGCTGACACAGAAAAAGAAATAGATGGATGGGCCTTCTTGCTCACAGGCAGGCAACTAGGTAAATCAAGATTGGGGGAGCAGGGGGAGCAGTTCAGAGACATGCAATTGAATTCAGTAGCACACAGTGCAATTCCACAGCAACTGACTGTGGTGTGAACAGGGTAATTGGGATAATTTGGATTTGTGCTCTTCCAACTATGAGAGGGTTTTATGGTTGCTTTGTTTTTGTATCTTATATATATTTTATTTTTAATTATTACACTTTCTTCATTCTTTTCACTGTCTTATTTCCTTTTCCTTCTATTCTAGCTTGCTTAATTTTTCTTCTCTCTTCCTCTCTTTCTTTTATTAGTACACATTTTCAGTATATGTATTTTGCAATTATCATGGGCAGTTGCTACATGTACATAAAATGACATGTTTCTTTTATTAATCCCCTGTGCTCCCTCTTTTCTCCTCTGCTAGTTTCCCTTTCACCCTTTTCATTTTTAGTAATCTTACTTCATGTCCTCTCCTTTACACCTTTAATCTAGCACATATATATATATATATATATATATATATATATATATATATATACACCAACCAAGAAGCAAAGAAAGCTAAGATATTACTGGAAAGCAGGCACTACCTAAAGGGATAGCTACATGAGCCTTACAGTCCTTTCATTCCTACGTTTCTGTTGATTCTCAAATCTCAGTGCATACACACACACACACACACGAAACAAGAGAAAATAAGGCAACAAAATGCCTCCAAAAACTGAAATAATGTCAAATACCACCCTTTATACAACATAATAAAAAAGAACTGTATAACATAATCAAAGAAGAAACAAAGAAACTTGTCAAGCTCAAAGATTGTGTAACTACACACAATGAAATTAATAATAAACAAATGAATTGGTGAGTTTAAAGAAGATTCAAATAAAAATTTAGAAGAGCTAACCAAAACAATTGAAAACTTAAATAACAAATTTAGTAATAAATAAAAAGAGCCCATGAAAATGTACCAAACAGAAATACGAGCAATAAAGAAGTCTGCTGAAAATATGGGCAACAGAAGTGACCAACATGAGGCCAGAGTATTAGAACCAGAACATAGGTCTGGTGCAAATGACCATATACTCTGAAATACATTAAAAATAAGAAAGCAAAAAAAACTGATCCAACAGCCACTAGATGAATCAAAGATGACTGATTAAAGTTAGAGAAAAGACAGAAGACAGCACACATGAGATAAAAGCATCCTTTTATACAAATCATAGTAGTAAGCTTTCCAAGAATGGGGGAGGGGTTCAACGTACAGGTAATTGAGGCATATAGAACACCAAATAGCCACAACCAGAAAAGAACTCCATCATAGTCAAACTCTCAGAAGCCCAGCAAAAGGGCAGAATCTTAAATGCTGTTAAAGAAAAGTAGCAAATCTCTTAGAAAAGTAAACACATTAGGATTACAGGAGACATCTCAAACACTGAAGGCCTGGAGAGCTTGAAGTGAAAAGTTTTCAAGCCCTAAAAGAAAACAACATTCAACCCAGATTAATAAATCCTGCAAAACTGTCTTTGAAAACTGATGGAGAAATAAGGACATTCCATGATGAAGAATACCTTTAAAAACCAGCACTCAAAAGAATTCAGAAGGACATCCTAGACAGAGATAATGCAGCCATCAAAGGCTGCAAGTCTGATGGACTAAGTACCTCAAGTAGGTTGTGCAGCTACACAAAAGAGTCAGATCAGGAGTCAACAAAAGAAAAATAATGCACTGACAGGAATAAATCAATATCTTTAAGTAACTGTCCATACTTATGGTCTTAATTGTCCAATTAAAAGACAGAGATCAGCAGACTGGTTGACAAGACAAAACTCAACTGTATATTGCATACAAGAGACATATTTAAACCAAAAAAATTCAATGGATTAAAAATCAAACGAATGAAAAAATATTACATAAAACAGGAATTGGAAAGTAAGCAGAAGTAGCTATTATATTTTCAGAGTGAATTTTATCCCCAAACTGATTAGTACAGCAAAGAAAGTCATTGTTGCTACATACTAGTTAATGGGAAAATTCAACAGGAAGAGATGACAATTGTGAACATGTGTACACCAAATACTGATGCACCTAACTTCATAAAATGAATGTTCTGGGACACTATGGATAAAATATATTCTAACACAATCATAGAGACTTCAATACTTAACTTTCACAAATAGTCAACTACACAAAAAATCAACAAAGAAACATCAGAGTTAAATCATACCTTTGAACAGATGGACTTAATAGATATCCACAGAATAGCCCATCCAACAACAACAGAATAAACTTTCTTGTCAGCAGCACATGAATGCTTCTCCAAAATAGACCACACACTAGCCAAAAAAAAACATGTTTAAATAAGTGTAAAAGAATCAGAATTATCTGGCACATAATTATCAGGTCAGAGTGCAATTAAGCTAGAAATAAATGGCAAGAGAAACTATTGAAATTATTCATATACATGGAAATTAAACAACATACACTTAAATAATCAATGGGACCACAGAAGAAATTAGATCATTGCTATAATTAAATGATGTTACTAGTGAAACATACCAGAATCTATGGGACACAATCAGAGTAGTCCTAAGAAGGAAGGCTATTGCTGTGAATGCCCATATGAGGGAAACAGAGTCAGTGCCAATAAATAACCAAATGATGGACCCCAAGGTTCTAGAAAAATGAGAAGACTCTGAATTCAAAGCTGTTACAAGGGAGGAAATTATAGTGATTGAACAGAAATTAATGAAATTAAGACTACAAAGATTCAAAAAAATCAATGAATCAAAGAGCTAGTTCTTTAAAAGAAATTAATAAAACAGATAAACCCTTGGGTAAAGTTATCAAAACAAGGAAAGCAAAAACCTATCAATGAAACTACAAATGAAAATGGTAAAATGGCAGCAGACACTGCTAAAAACCGGGAGATTCTTAGTAACTCTTTTGAAAACCTGTATTTTAATACATTAGAGAAGGACTGGGGATATAAATCAGTGACACAGTGCCTGTCTGGCAAGCACAAGGTCCTGAGTTTGATTCCCAGTACAAAAAATAAAAAAATAAAAATTAGAGAATTCATAGGAAATGGACAGATTCCTAGAGATTTGAACAGAGAAATGAACCAAAAAGATATAGAAACCCTGAACAGCTCTGTAGCAGTAAATCAAATTGAGGCAGAGGAGAGAGAGAGAGAGAGACAGAGTCAGAGCCAGACAGAGACAGAAAGTGAGACAGAGACAGAGACACACAGAGAGACAGAGAGAGAGAGACAGAGAGAGACAGAGAAAAAGAGAAAAAGAGAACTACTAAGCAAGAGAAGAAAAGACCAAGACCCAGTGGATAATGGGTTCACTGCTGACTTCTACAAGAACTTCATAGAACTCATACTCCCTAAACTCCTTAATGAAATTGAAAGGAAAGAACAATTTCAAAACTTATTCCTGGAAGCTAGGATAAACTTGGTTCCAAAGTCAGACGATACCCAACTGAAAAAGAAAACTACAAGCCAATCTCTTTAATGAACATAGATGCAGAAAACCTCAGTAAGATTCTGGTAAATATAATATAACCAATTATTAAAAAGATTATATCAAATAGGCTTGCTTCATCCCAGCTATGCCAGGATGGCTTAACATATACAAATTAATAAATGTAACATACACATAAACAGAAGCAAGAAAAAAATCCCATGATCATTTCAAAACAGTAGATGTGAAAAATGCCTTTGACAGAACCTAACATTGATCCAAGATAAAACCCCTGAAAAAATCTATAGGAGTTTATTGCAATCAGATAAAATTCATTTGTGACAAACCTGTTAACATAACATTAAATGGGAAAGAGTTGAAAGTTTTCCTTCTTGAAAAAGAAAGGTAAAGGCACCATTATTCTCAATCCTGTTCAGTGTAGTACTTGAAACATTAGCCAGAGCAATCAGGCAAGAAAAAGAAAATAAAGGATTTCTTCCTTTCCTATATGTATCCCGTTAGTATATGGTATGATCCTCCACACAGAAGACAAAAAAGTTCCACAAAAAGACATTTAGGACTAATAAATTCAGCAAGATAGCAGGGTACAAAATCAACACACAGGGGCCAGGGATATAGCTCAGCGGTACAGCTCCTGCCTGGCAAGTGTGAGGTCTTGAGTTCAATTCCTGGTACTCACAAAAAAACAACAACAACAACAAAAAAATCAACACACAAAAAGAAATATTCCTCTACACCAATAATGAACTCACTGAGAAAGAAATTAGAAAAACAATACCATTTATAAAGGTTTCAAAAATTAATTAGAAATTAATTGAAGGAATGAAAGAGCTATACAATGAAAACTACAGCATTCTGGTAATGGAGATCAAAGTGGACATCAGAAAATGGAAACATAACTCCTGTTCCTGATAGGTAGAAGCAATATTGTCAAAATGACCATACTAGCAACACTGATATGTAGATCTAATGCAATCTCTATCAAAATCCCAAGAGCATACTTCACAAAACCAGAAAAAGCAATTCTAAAATTTATATGGAACCAGAAGAGACCCATAATGCAAAGACCATCTTGGACAACAAGAGCAAAACAAGAGCAGCCACAGTCCTTGACTTCAAGTTATAGTGAAAGCTACAGTGATAAAAACTTCACAGTACTGATACAAAGACTGCCGTGTGGATCAGTGGAACAGAATGGAGGATACAGAAACAACCTGAGGCACATTCAGTCACTGATTTCTAACAAAGAGCCAAAAATCCATATGTTGGAGGAAATACAGCTACTTTAACAACTGGTGCTGGGATCCGTGGTCACATACAAGCAGAAAATTGACTCAAGACCTGTGTTTACCACCATGCTCAAAAATAAAATAAAAATGGATCAAAGAGTTGGATATTGTGACATAGGCACTTAATTTTCTGGAAGATAAAATAGATAAAACTCTGAATGTCATAGGCATACATATAGACTTCTTAAACAGAAACCCATTTGCACAAGAAATAACATCGAGAATAAAAAATGGGACTGTAACAAATTAAACTTGTGCACAGCAAAGGAAACAATGAACAAAATGAAGAGCTAAACTACAGAATTGTTAAAAGAAATTCTGAAATTTTTAAATTTGATATCAATGTTTAGAATGAATGCCATTGTCTAGAAAACTTGAATGTTGTCCTTTTTTACTTTAGCGGGATACATTTTACCTTCTCCAAATAGTTCAAATTTTTGAAGAAGCAAATTCAAAGCCAATAAAAATGATAGATTTTTTTGATACTGAGGATTAAATCTAGGAACTTTGCACTCAGTTACATCTGCAACCCACCTCTTTTACATTTTTTAAAAATTTTGACAAAGGGTTTAGCTAAGTTGCTAAGCCACCTAGACTGCATTCCAACTTGCAATTCTCCTCCTCAGACTTCCTGAGTGCTGGCATAAAAAGGATAGATTTTTTTTAAACAACAAAAGCAAGTATTTCCTAATTTATTCTTGCCTGAAAGAATAAATCATCGGAATTATTTCTTTATATTTAAGTATTTATCTCAACAGAATCTTTTTCATTAGAAAAGTAAAGTAAAATATCTTTATGCTCATCTATCTCTAAAAATATCAGAAGTCCTTATTTCTCATATTTTTTGTTATTCTATTAAATGTGGAGATCTTCATGTCACTGTAAAACATGGAAAATGTTGTCACAAAGGACCCAATATATTCATAAAGAAGAGGGTGGGGCTTTTTATTTTGAAATTAAAATAACTACCTAACCCTAAATATCTCCTTTGTGTTAGGTACTTAAATTTTTTGTGTCTAAAACTATGAACTCTTCTCAGAAGATACCAGATTTTGTTGTTGTTGTTGCTGATTTTGTTGTTGTTTTAGTTGGAAGGAAGAGAATTTTTCAAAGGAGCTGACACTGAAACACACCTATGATACTACAAAGAGCATACTCGTTCTATGCTTCCCTTTGCATATTTTTAGAAGTTATAGATATTTAGGAAGTATCATATAAACAAAAATGCATTTCATAAACAGCAATGCGCATGACTTAACCATTCATTACTTCTAATAGAAAAAACAGAACTCATCATCATAAATCTGAAATAAATGGTCCCTAAGGACAGAATTCCAAGGGGTTCTGCGCCTGCATTTGATTGATCCTAGGGAACTACTAAGATGAGGTAGTCAAAAATCTTAGTAGATTTAGCAGCTATAACAAGAGACCATGGACTGGGTGACTTATTTACAATGAAAATGTATTTTTTACAGCCCTGGAGGCTGAAAGTGTGAGATCAAGGAGCCAGCATAGTGGGGGTCTGGTGAAGACCTTTTTCTGAGTGTGAACTGTCAATTTCTTGGTGAAAGGGGCAAAGCAACTCCAGCGCCTCTTTTACGGAGACACTAAATGCATTCATGAAAGCTCCAGCCTTGTGATCTAATCACTTTCAAAAGGCCCTATCTACTATTGCCAACACCTTAGTGGTTAGGATTTGAACTAGGAATTTAAGGGGACACAAACATTCAGACCAAAACACAAACCAAACCCACGTCTCATTATCTGTGCCACAAGGTGATGCTCTTAGGGTGACAACAGATCAAACCCACGAAATGCTACATTAAATACTGTCTGACAGATATAAATGTAAAGTAAATCATGGCTATCAAAAAAGAAGAAATACTTTTATCATTATTGTTACTTGGATACTAGGAATCAACATGTGAATAGATGTTCTTAAAAATCAACAAATTACAAAGAAATTAGAAAATGAAGTTTTAATGTTAAACTATGTTTATTCAACTAGACTAAATTTTTTAGACTTTAAATATTAACATTAATGCAGAGAAAAGGCTATTCCTATTGACATTTTAAAAAATTTTATTTAGAGAAAAAAAGCAAAATAAAAAAGGGTAGAAATAATATAGAATTTTTAAAAAAATAACAGTAAGAAATGACTAGTCAAAAAATAACAGTAAGAAATGACTAATTGATAAATTATACATTGTTATCTTAGAAGTAGTTGTTCAAGTTAAAAATCAAAACATAAAAATGGACAAATGATCAAACAATGACAGCACAAACTGTTCTGTCTGATGAATTAACAAAAACTTAGTAGTATGGGTATCTATCTTGCACACTTAAACATACATACAGTTATATCCTTTAGAGCAAAAGAATGACCTTGAGGCTTTTATAGGTAAATGGAGGCAACTTGAGACTATCCTCATAAGTAAAATAAATCAGACTCACATTTGTAAATATCATATCATCTCTTTAGTAAAAAAAAAAAATAAAAAACTGAAAGAATACTAAGATCCAAAATGCATACTAGATCCAGTAATAATGAAAGGGAAAGAAAGTGCCTTATTGACATTTTAATAGAAGTTTAACATATTCACTGGATAAATAATCTGGTATAGTTCTCAGCCACAATCCACCATCTTAAAAACACACCTAAATAAAGTAGACTTACACAAGCATTTATAGTAAGTACTTAGACAATCTACATGCAGAAATGTTGTGTCAGGAGTTCAGGCTCAGGTGATTATTTATCTTACAGTTAGCCCTCTCTTGTACAAGCCAAAAACTAGAGATTTTTGTGCTGTAACATGCCTAGCACTGACCTTTACTCTCAGGAGTCTCAGTTTCAGCACAACAGGAAAATGAACCTTTTACTCCACTCCCACATTCAGATGTGAAACAAAGCAATGCTACCTCAAGGTGCCTTTTCCTCAGCAGTTATGGGCAATAACTTGAGCCCCAGAGAGCCCTTCTGTCTCAGACTGGGTTTCATGTGGATGACAACCAACATTTTGGATTTTAAAAGCATAAAGGTGAAAATTAACAGAACACTTCATTTTACAGATGAGTACAAAATAAGGAATTGATGAAGACCATTTTTTCCCATTGTAACCTTTTTATATTGGTCCCATTGGCCAGTATATTTCATTCTTCACATCATAAGTTTGAAACAGTTTCTGTCTTGAAACAGTTACTGAACTGTCCTACTTTACAAAAATAATTCTTTAACTAAAAATAATGGACTGGGGCTTATTCTTAGAACAAAATGCCATATTTAACCTTCACATCTCCTTTTTTGCTACCTTACTTTCAGGTTCAGCATAAAGACATTTAATTTGAATAAATATTAACAGTTTTCTGATGCTTTCCCAAGAATTTATGTATAGAGTATGGTTCCAAAATAATAAAAATATGAAGAAATTATATAGAATGGATATGAGTATGAATACATAATGACTACATATATAAAATCACTAGTCACAATGTAATCCACTGTCCACACAAATGCATCAGAATACATAAACAAAAAGACTGCGAAGACTGTTGACCAGGTCACGAAGCAGCTGTTACTATCGCATATTTCTGATGAAGGTACAAACTGATATCACCACTTTAGAAAAGCATTTGATAGTATCTTTTGAATTTAAATAGAACATAGTTTGTACCTGAGCAATTTCATTTACTCTAAGGTTTACACACAAAAAGTGGGAACATTTACCAAGAGACAGGTACTAAAATATCCATCACAGCACTGTTCCTAAAAGTTCAAACTGAAAATAACACAAAGACTTATCAACAATATAATGGATAAATAGGTTGCAACATATTTGTACAAAAACAATACTCTCTTTAATCTGTTATTTATAAGTCATTGAACTAGAAATTGATAGATAGACTCGGTTCCAAGTTTGGTTGGGAAAACCTCTTGGAATTGCTATCAAGTATACACGTTCTTTCCAGTTTTGGTTCTGCTATCTGCACTGTTAGTTTCATTTTCCTATTGTAGACTATGGTTAACATAGATTCAGGCAATATATCCAAATTTAATGTGACTATGTCCAGAGGTAGAAGATAAATTATCTCTTCTTTACTGTCCTTTATTAAGAAAAAAGAAATTTTCTTTAGGAAGACAATAATACTCAACTTTCCCTCATATATCATTGGTAAAAGTTGGCCACCTATTTATGGCTGGCAGGACAGGTGATATGATAAAATTTAATGAAGAGTGACCTTCTGGAATGGAATGGAGTATTGACTACCATGACAACTAACAGTGATGGCTAATATAAAGAATATTTCTTTAAACCCCTTGTTGAATCTCTGAGCCTGCTGAAAGAACCAGTGCTGTTCTTAAATACAACAAGAGTACTAGAAAAACAGCAAGTTAACATAGTTTTCTCTTACCCATCAAAATGCTAAAGTTGTAGAGCAGCTACCTTGAGTCTAGGGAAAAGGACATATTTTAAGTGGCAGATAAAATACAAGTAGTGAACAAAAGTAACTTCCTCAAAGTTCCTGCTACAAAAATAAAAATTAATTAAAGAAACCTAGCAGGTATTGTTTCAGCCAAGTGACTAGAAATAACATCATAGTGATAAACTGGGTAACTCCTTATAGGATACCACACGGCCGGCACTGTACCTCTAGCTATTCTGCCTTAAAGCCATTATTTCAGTTTAAGCCTGAAAAAAAGGTCAAATTAGTGACATTTTACAAAATACTTAAAAGTATATGTAAGAGAAGTTAAACTAGTTGGAGAGAAAAAAAATATTGAGGAAGAGTAATAGATTGGAGGAGACCAAAGAGGCATGGAAATGAAATGCAATGTGAATCTTGGGTCAGACACTGGAACAGAAAAAGACATTAGTAGAAAATATGATGAGATCCAAATAAAGTTTGTTATCTGGTTTGTAGCATTATGCTAACTGTGCCTCAGATGTTGGATGTGCAGTGATTGAAAGGCACATAGGGGTGTGACTCTCTAAGTCTGAAATTATTCCAAAATTTAAAATTTAAAAGTACAACTACCAGTCTGCTTTTCTCACATTCTTATTTCAGGATTTGAAATCTTCAGTAATTATTATCAAACTTTGACGTTTTCCTAGTTATCTATACAAGAGTGGCCTTTACACCAACAAAATGAAGTAAATTTCATTACAGTACTTACACACTAAACATAAACACACACACACACACACACACACATAAACACAAGCACACATGCACACACATACCGCCACAAAGTATCAGAGTTTAGGAAGGCACAAAAGGCCAGCTAATAGTAATTTGAATGTCATGATGCCAAATAACTTTCCCCTTGTGCGGTTTCCTTCGTTCTTGTATGTCTTGCTTTGGAAGTAATTTTCTCTAGTCTTTCAGAACTCATAAATCTTCTTCCATAATCCTTATAATCACTGATAAGAGGCTCCCTTTGTGTTAACTTTGTAATATGCTTTCAATAACAAGAACTGCAGAGGATTTTACTAAGTAGCTTTAAGGTTGCTAATCTGAGGTACAAGAGAGGAAACAGATTTAAGAAGTTCTTAATATGACACAAATACTTTGGTGATTTCTCAAGAGCGACAGTGAAAAGGAAAGATGACATCTGTGATTGAAGCGAGTAAGGCAATGTTCTACAAAAGCAAAGTTAAGAAAAATGCTTGCCACTCCACTTGATTGTCTGTTTTTTCTTGCAGAAAATGTCAACCATTGGATTTATCCCCAACTACTATGGTTTACTGAGTATACAGTGGAGACTAGATGAGAAGATTATTTACCTTCCTAAGTATAACCACCAAATGATAAGAAGGCTCGCTTAGCTGCAGCTATAAGGAGGACTGGGCACCTCTCAAACATTCAAGTTTTTGACCTCCATAAAGGGACTCTGAATTTCTTTACTCTGTGTCTAGGAGGAAGAATTAAATGACTACTGGGGGATCAGAATGGTGGACAGTAATAGAGACTGCTATACATTCACCAGATTTCATTTCTACTTCCTCCAGAGTAGACAGCAGGAACACAGTTCCTAGCCTCCCTTGTAGTTAGGCAAAAGTCATGAAATAGAGTTTGGCCGTAGAATTGTGAAAAAGTGATGCTTTCACCTGCAGAGTTGACGAGTAACAAGTCCTGTGTGATCTTCCACCCTTTCCTTCTCCTGTCTTTTAGCTGGGTGTGTACACTCACACCTGCTTTGCTTGTCCCAATCAAGAGAAGGGAACCCTTGTCTGCTTAGGTTTCTAAGCCTTGATCCACCACGCCCTTACCAATCTCTGATGGACTGTGATGGGAATCAGAAAAAAAATTAATTATTCTATGCCACTGAGATTTTAGAGTTTTGTATCATAGCAGTTAGTCTACCACAACTAATACTGTATTCCTTACAATTTAGGAAACAGTGATATGAGAGATTCCCATCTCTCAACATACTAAATGACATATGCTATGTCCAGCTGGATCAGAGTCAGGGAGACATACATGAATGTTTTTCTACTACCTTTTTACTTTTTAACTTTTGCCTTACATTGTTTGTGCTATGGTTGGATTGTGTTTGAGCTTTTTGTCAGTGAGGTCATCATACGTTCCAGGAGTTGTAGAACAGTGCTAGATTATATATGTTGCTCCAATGTGATGATTAAAATTAACTCTGACTCTCGAAAGTTTGTCTGTTAAATTATATGATTGCCTAACAATAAGACATTTTATATCCTTCTTGGGAGTGAATGAGACGTAAATAAAAGAATGACTAAAATAGAGCTGTCATGAAGAGCATTATACTTTATGAGTATTTAAGCTGTGTTTTTCTCCTATTATATTTTAAATAGTCAAAAATATGTCAGTTTCTCTCTGTTGTATTATTACTTATCATTTCTTTACATCAATCAAAATTATTAGAAAATGATTAAATGTGAAGCCTGTATAATATAATGCTGAAATGCTTCTAATTATTAAGAACAAATGCTTTTGATATATATAACTGTATATATATATATATATATATATATATACCTGGTTATTAAGTACTTATAATAAAATGTAACCATAGTGATTTTAGATAAAGAAAATCTACATATAAACTTAAGATTTTCATGAGAAATACAGCTATAAAAATGATGTGGATCATGTATCACACCTGCTAGTGGGAAATTAAAGTTTGCATTACATCTATGCATAAAAATTAATTCCATGTGAATTTTTCCATTAAAAAGAATTTCAAACTGATAAAAATATATGCTTTATTGTCAAACTTGGTAAGTCTTGATTTTCTGCATCATTAATTGCAAATAGATATTTCTTCACAGTCCTTAGAGTCAATTTTTAGAAATCACTTTAGACTATTTTTCTACAACAGGTTTAAAAGAGAAACAACAAAAAAGAAGCTCTAGTGACTATGATTATGTTAGGGTTAAATAGAAATTAACCTTAAAATAGCTTATTTTTTAACAATTACAGTGAAAAAATTTGCCTCTCAGGAAAAAAAAAGCATAGAAATAGAAGAATGAGGTTTAGTAAATAGTGTTATAAAATCATAAAAACTATCACATGACATAAAAAGGACAATGAAAATGTAAGAAAAAGATTCACCCTTAGTATTTGCCCGATGACAATACAAACCCCTGTCATTTTGAAGATGAATAACATCTCTCTTTTATTTCTGGCATGCAAATCTTATCAATTTTATTCAGGTCACCACTAGAACTTACATTATTGAAATTTTCTTCATCTTAGCTTTAATTTATTATAAAAAATATCATTAGCCACTCATGAGATTAATCACAAAAGATGCTGAAATTTTGTGTTACAGCTTGTACCTGCAAACCTATTTGAAATGTGCTATACCACATTGAGTTTCTGTCTGAAATAGCTGATTTAAGTCCTTGATGCAGTAGAGCTGGTCCCTCATTCATTGTGTTATCATTTTATACAGTCTGTCCATAAAAACCCCAAGAGAAGAATGCACTGTCTGTCCATGAAAAATAACCCACCGTCTGTGGCTTATGGAAACAACGACAGAATTTTAAATACCTTGGAAAAGCCAGGCGTAGCCATTTACATGATTCTTGCCAGCATCTCTCCTGTTGAATGGCAACATTCAAATATAATGAACAGAGGAACATAATTAAATATGCACTCTAATGAGGAATGGAGAACTGAGATTTTTGTCATTTTTCAAAAACAAAAGTTTCCAAAATTTAAAATAATGAAGTAACATGGCTTCTGGAAAGAAGTAAGGGATGTGTTATTAGACACAGCAGTAAATGTCAAATATAATATACTACAGCAATATTCTTCATTTTGACTATGGCTCTCTTCTTTCTTGTTCCCATGTATTTGCTACTGTTAACTGTTCATCTCCCATCAATTTTATTCTCATCAGTAGTTGCCCTGGTCAGGCAGAAAGCCTATCTTGGTTTAATTAAATGTCCTCACTAATAAAGGGAAGCTAAGGAGACTTGGGCATGCGTAAAGCATGCACGTGCACATTGGAGCAGGCGATGAAAGCCTTGGGCTTACACTGAACCCTGGATTTTATGTCTGCTTGAGTTGAAGACTTAGAAAATTATTCTTTCTAAAAGTTTCTCTGAGTCTTGATGGCCTTAATTTATATCAAGATAATTGTTATTGACTCTTGCTACATGAAAGTCTACCATAATGATGTCAGATATATTAATAATCCATTAATTTTTGCTTTCAGTTCAACTGTGATCCACACATTGCACTGTGCATCTTGCAAAGTTTTCACTTAAGGCTTACTAGAATTGTAAGTTAAATGTTGAAATATTCCAAGTTACTAGTTATTTTCAGCTCAAGGGATGACCATGAAAGTACCTTTTTTTTTCATTGTTATCTATTTTACCCTGATAAAAGGAAGATTAACAAGGAGGAAGGAGGGAAATACTAGTGAACTACCTAATAGCTGGGAAGGCTATAGAATACCTTCCACATATGAGCAGGAATCCAAAGGCTTGGGAACACCATTAGCATTATCAGATGAGCATGACTCTATCCATACCCTTATAGACTGAAAATTAAGCTAATTCCACATCCTACAGGAAAAATTGGGTGAACCTGAAGATGGTGGAAGAATTGTTAGAGTTCATGAGCAACAGAAAATGTAGACACATCAGTCCTGACCCTGACTGCCCTTTCAAACTACTGGACTCAAATCAGGCAACCTCAGTTGTTTGTACTAATGCGTGTCTATATTAGAAATACATCTACTTTATAAGATATTTTTAAAATTATTTTCTCAATGGTTACTACATTTCATGTATGTTGCACATTACAAAAATATTTTTAAAAATTAATCCACAAACACTCTCCACCCGGAAGCATACATTAGGAGCTTTTGTCCATATTTCATACCAGGCTTTGGCCTAGATGCACATGCATTTTGCACATATATGTATGCATATATAATAGATCAACATGCCAGAGGCTGTCTTGAGCACTATCTGTACTTACTTAATACTTACAATGACTCAAAGCAATTTTTCCATCTTAAAGGGGAATCTGAAACCTAGAAAATTTAAGCAACTTGCCATAGATTGCTAAAGAAATTGAAAAACCCTGAAATTGAATTCTGGTAGCTTTAAAGTTATAGCCCATACTATGGACCACTCTAACATGACCCCCTGTTTTACATGATCAAGTCATATATGGACTTTTATCTCTTGCTTTTAATTTTTCATAGTGATAAATAAAATTCTTACTTTTTATTGACTGCCCAAAATCTATTTAAAGAAAGTTAATTTAATCATTCACCTTCTCTGGAATATGTATGCACATCTTGTTTCTCTGTTTGTATGGCTAGCCCTATAGTGAACAACTTCTTGCACAATCTTATTTTTCTTTCTCCTTAAAATTAAATCCTAAGGATAAATTACCAGAAGATGTATTATTTTGTCAAGGGTGATAACTATATAACATTTAATTATTTTAAGTAAACTGACATACCTTAAAGG
Organism: Dolichotis patagonum; assembly: GCA_004027295.1. Taxonomy (NCBI): domain Eukaryota; kingdom Metazoa; phylum Chordata; class Mammalia; order Rodentia; family Caviidae; genus Dolichotis; species Dolichotis patagonum. Next base: position 43,873 of record PVJX010001884.1, read on the forward strand.
GACATAGACTTAATAAAGGAATAAGAATTTTTATATTATATTATATTCTTTCAGCATTCCAAATAAGTTCCTGCTCATACTGGCATTGAGTTAAATATATACATAAACATCAAATGATAAGACTCCTACCCTCCTAATACTTAACTTTTTTAAGGTAGAAAATCACTTATTTATATTAAGTATACATTTTCAGGTCAATCAAACAATCTGTTTTTCAGATGCATTCATTTGAATTTTTCCTTAGATACTTATACTACAATAGTACTAAACCAAAATTCAAAACATCATCTCATTAATGAATTGTGATATATGTAGCAAAAAGGAACTGAAACATCCTATCCAAATTCATGTCACATAAATGTAGCCAAGTGTTAGGCCAACATGTCATGACAAACTCCTCTCATGACTTTGCACTCTGTGTTACACTCGGTCTGATAGGACGCCACATTCTGGGTTTACATACCAAGACATGACAAAATAGAAAGTGGATCATTACCATTACCTTGAGAGATGTGTGTTACTGCACGTAGCCTGTGAATGAAGTGAAAGGTGAACTGCGTGCTGCAAAATAAGAAGCAAAGTTGGGGAAGAATGATTGCCAACAATTTTCAAATAGCCAATAGTTAGTTGAGGGATAGTTACTTATGATAAGAAAAAAACTACATTTTTCCTCCCTGTAGCACGGTTGTGATGCTACTTCATTTTGGAGCTTAAGCAGTACTTGTCAACTTGCAAGTAATGACACATAGGTTCAAATTAATCAACTGAAGAATCGATGAGAGAATATGACTGGTAAGAACAAATCGTTCAGCTAATCCATGTTTTCTTTGTACGTTTTCTTCGTAAGTTTTAGGATGACAAAATTCAAACCAGATCCTTCTAAATTACTGGAAATAAAAAATGTTAAAGTACTAAGGTATTTGGGAATTATTTCCATAAAAGAAGATGGCATTTTTAAGTTTTCAGTCAAAACTCAGTTTCCACACTGTTGATAAATGTTAGGAGAATTTACTTAATCTCTGTTTCTTCATCTATGAAATGGATGTAAATGTGTTATAGGCTTAAGTGAGATAATAATTATAAGCACTTAAAATGGTGCACAGTCATTGGCAAGTGTTCAGTAACTGTTAGCTTACTCAGTGGCACAATGCAGGCAGTTTAGAAAAGCCTACGATGCTCAAACTTTCAAAGGAAGTTGCTAAACACAGCCATTATTAAAATAGCTTCATAATGGGAGTACTATATCTCATAAACTGGCAAGCACTACTAACCAAGGATTTTTATTCAGAAAGAAGTTGTTAAATATTCACCAGCATACCACTGATTATTAGCATTTATTCATATGTGTATTATTATTACTGCCAACCCACAGAAAAAAGATGCTGCTGATAGTGACCAATAGCCACCAGTCGAGTGGGTAGCTGAAGGAACAATGGTCAGCAGCCTTTCTGAACAGCTCATCAGCCCAGAGGGCTCTAGGCTGGGTATGACGACACTGCATTCAGTGAAGGGACTCAGTTCAAACAAGTCCCACACAGGGCTACTCCTTAGTAAATCGTGTTGAAATAGAACTTCAAGGAGGAATTTGTTACTCAACAAGGAAATATGTTTGTGACTGGAAAGTGAAGGAAACTTAGAGTGGACAAGTGGAGAAAGCACTCATGACTATTCCATTAGATAAAGTCAGTTTTAATTCTCCCTCCATCACTTACTAACTTAAAACTTTAAGTTTTACTTAAAGTTTGACCATTGCTAAATCCTGTTTTCTTATCTGAAATAAATGGAATAATAGCACATAATTCAGAAAATTGTTAGGAAGATGTATAAGATAACATGTTTTCACAAAATCAATATAAAGAAGACATTTCATATAATTCTGTCTTCCTTTCTTCCTAAGTATTTACATGTTGAAAGAAGGAACCTGTGGAAAGAAAGAGAACTTATTATTGAGGGACATAGTTTCACAGGAGTTTGGAGAGGGACACATAGAGAAACATAGAAGGTTTAACTTTGGACAGGAAAATGAACAATACTCCTTTTGAGAAAAGAGAGGGGGAAAGCATGACTTAGATAAACTTACCAATGTAGAATAAGATGACCAACAATTTCACAGCCAACATCTTTTTTCTCTGTGATATTACATAAATTTTGCTTGTGAGCTGAGAGTTAGGGAAGAATTGGGCAGGCAGCATGGGGAGGGGAAGGGTGCTGAGCAGCCCTGAGGACAATCTTGAGAGACTGACATGTTTGTGAGGTGTTACAGTATCAAGTCAGTAGGACTTTAGTAAAGGCGAGGCGTAGGAGTGATGAGAACAAGGCTTAGAATCTAAAGCCATTTAGAAGAAATAGAGTAAGTCCAGGCTCCACCAATCTCAATGAGCTCACAGAGCAACCGTGGTGGAGGGATGAAGGTACGGGAGAAACTACGGCTGTGGCCAGAGCTGGGAGCCAAGGAATTTATGAGGCCGAAGTCCTCTGTGTATTAAATAAAGCTCTATGTATAAAAGCTCTGTGTGTAAATCTCTGGGTGAAAGCCAGTGAGTGTTACTTGGAGCCAGGTCCTCTAAGCAGGAGGTGGCCAGACTGAATAATAAAAGTTGAAAATATAGACATAATTCAAGTTAATCTCTGGAGTACCTGTCTGAAAATGTATCTGAAGGAATTACAAAGAAAGACATAGATCAAAATGTTCAAAGTAATTAGAGGTGCCAGGTAAATAAGTAAATACTTTTCAAAGGAAACAGTTTTTGCCTTTTAATGGTAACAACTTTCACTTGGATATGTTAGCATGTTTATGTGAAAAACTAATCTTGTTCCTTCATGGCCACATGGCAGCTAAGGATATGAAAAGATATGAAAGCCATAGGACTAGCTACACTGTGGGAAAAATATAACCATGAAGATGCCATTCTAGCTTTGTTTATGAAGGGAAAATATTGAAAACATCAATAAAATATAATGGCTGAAGGAACTGTGAAAGATACCCATGACAAATACCCCTCTGTCATGGTTATTAACCTTTTGTAATAGCTTAATCATCCTTTGGAGAAATGTAAACTTTTTCAACTACTAGATTTTAGTTAATTATCTCTGTAGTGTGAGTTCTTTCAGCTAGTGGAAACCAATTGTTTGGAGTTGAGGATTCTTCATCTCAGAAATATCCCAGCCAATGCAACATGGGGTTGAAGAAAAGGGTCATCCTGACATCACAAGCTGAACTCTCCTCACTACTCCTAGCAACCAACATGCAAGCGTAGCAACAGCAGCTGGCACACCGGAATGGCATTGTTTAAAATAAACACTCTTTCCAGTTGGTATTTGTAAGTGATCTTTTCATCTCTGTCCTTTAAAATGTAAGTGTGAACACATCTTAAGAAAATGCAAGACAAATGAAAACACAAACTACCTAGAAAGGAATGCAGGAAGAGAACAGTTGTAAGAAAATGCTAACCTCCAAATGGAATTTACATTTTGCCCTTCACCACCACCAGAAATTCCACTTTCAGATAATTTGGAAGTTTTTCCCCAGTGGTTCCCCAAATTTAGAACCCATAACCTCCTTAAATAAAGAGTCATCTCATATCATTCCATTTTTCAAGTATTTGAAGAATGCCTTCTGGGCTAGGAACCACAAGGATGCCAAGATAAAAGAAAAATAAAATCACAGAACAAACTTATAAATAACTACAAAACTATAAGGTATATAGAGAAGTTATGTGGAGTGAAAGGAGTATGGTCTCTGATGCCAGATTAAATAGTTACAGCATTGATCATTCAGTACTGGTGTGGCTGGACGACTTCCTTGGCCCTCTGATTTTTATTTTCTCATCTGTGAAACAGAGGGTAACAGCTGCACCTACTTCTACAGACCGATGTGAAGTTTAAGTGAATTAATTTATGTCAAGTGCTCGGAATAGGGCCTGACATACAGCAGGTACTAGCATTAATTTTAAGATAGAATGTGACAAGTTACAGAAAGCAAGTTAAGACATAGAATGGATATTTAAGAAAGAGAACATATCTCCAGAAATCAGGGAACACTCCAATACAGTAAGGTAGGTTTACTATATAAAGTGACAAGGGTAACAGGAAAGTGTTAACAAAGCACAGAAGAAATTGACCAGAGGGAGAGAGGAGGACTTATAGCTTGGGGAGGAAAATAACAGAGGGCTCTCAGAGTAGCAGGGAGGAGGACATGGGGACACCATTAGACAAAATGGGTCGTCACTGGCCTTTTCAGAACAAGTAGGCTTGCCAAGGTTTGAGGGTGACCATAGTCAGTGAAAAAGTTCTGAATTTTTCTGTAACTCCATGACTGTGACCAAAAGTTCAACTTTGGTCAAATAATAAGCACAGGATTTGAGAGCTGAGTTGGTGCAGGAGAACAAAAGAAGATGGTGAAGATGGAGGCAGGGAAGCCGTGAAGTCTCCTGCCATTATGCTAAGGAAATGGGCTTTGTTACATAAGCCAGTGACTCTCAAAACATGCTCACGCCTCTGCATTAGACATTAAAGGACGAAGGCTGGAGAAAAAAGGCAAATGGAAATATCTGGAGGAAAGACAGGACACCCCCAGAGATAAACATCTGAAGCCCTACTTCCAACCTCTACCTCCTCTTCACTGAAAGAGACAAAAACTGCCACAGGACAGCTCACCTATCTTTTCCCATGAGTCTGCAATTATCACTGGAAAACCTTTGATGTATGTCTGGACATTACCTGAGGTTCAATGCGTGCAAATTCACTCTCTGTACATGGTAGCAAAGGGCATCTCAGGGAAGCAACCCACATGTGGCCATTTATCTGCAGCCTACAGAAAACATGGGCGAGATCACTGTGAAGACCCTTGCCCCACATGGAAGTGACCCAGGCAGAGAACCAGAAAGAGGTCTTACTCTGCAGGTCAGTCTGTGTTGCAGGTAAAGTAATTCAAGGGCAATGGAAACCATAGCAAACACACCAAGGATGAAAATTTCAGAGCCAGGGAATTGAGGAACATACTTTCTCTCCTCCTCTCTTCTTCCTTACCTTCCGTTCCCGCCCCCTCCTCTTTCCTCTCCTCCTCCCTCTTTCTTGTCTTCTCCTTCCTTCCCCTCTCCTCCCCTTCTCTTCTGCAGATTAGAGCCTCTCTTCTTTTTTTTTAAAGAGAAAAGTCAGAAAAGAACAAAAAGCAAAAGGCACAAACAACAACAAACTCAAGACAATGTCAATATAGGTTTTCACAACAGAATGAAAGAAATTTAACAATTGTTGTTATATTGCATATTTTTCTTTTTTCTTATTTTCAAAGAAACGAAAGAAAATTAAAGAGAAGAGAAAAGCAGAAAAGGGTAGAACAATACCGAATTCAAGGCATTCAAAGGAACAAAAAAATTCTCATCGTAGAATCACTAGTTGATAGTAAATGCCAACATGGAACTGTTGCCGTGATTTAATGAATATCTCCTCAAATCCTACTCTTTGCCAAAAATTCTTTTGTGTTCAAAAAGCAATCTGTATCTTTAAAAAAAACCGATAGAAATAAGGCTGGAGATGTTGTAAATTCCATTACCAGTGTAGACTTTCTGTTCATATTCATGTGAATACAAGGGTAAAATGGTCTCTGCTGAAACTCAGACTGCAGGAGATAAGATTCAGTTGAATGACTGAAATACAAGAGTGTAACTTCCTGTGCAGACTAATTTGATGTTTTTCATTAAAAAAAGTAGAGAAAGAGAAATAATCTTGTATGTAAAATCAATAATTCAGTAAATTTTGTTTTTAAGTTAAATAATGATATAATGCTCTCCTTTTTAGAAGACTAGGAAAGTTCCAGAATTTGTACTATAAGAAGGTATATCCTAGAACTGTCAATGAAGAGATAGATGCTAAAGACACTCATACACTAACTGTGTGAAGCAGAGGAAACCAGAGGAAGTTTACACCCCTCGTGTCCGCCACCTTCCACACACTGTGCTAACACCCTGCTATGCGCACCTCCTACTTACTCTTCACAAAGCCCCACAAAGACAAAAAAATTATACAGTATGGCAGTTTATGTTCCAAACAGTCTACACAACATCCTTTCTAATATCAAATACCTAGAAATTGAGAAATGGTAATAATAACCATAACAATAATTATGTTTTTATGTAATGATGATGGGATGTAATTAAATGAAGTTTAAGTGAATTAATTTATGTCAAATACTCGGAATAAGGCCCGACATATAGCAAGTCTATTTCAATATTTCATTTGAATTTTCCCTCCCACAAATCATATGAGAAAGAAAGATAGAACTACTATCCATACTTTTCTAAATAAAAATAATACATAAAGCTCAGAGTTCATTGACTCAGCCAGTGAAACTTAATGGAATGTGGACTTCAAAAGTTGCAATTTCCAAGGTCATAGCCCTTTTCCTCCCTGAAGCTCTTCTTGCCAGACATTGATGCTGACCTGTAGCCATTTAAGCTGCATCTGGAGCATTAACTCCCACTTCCTGCTCACCTTCCACCCCCAAAGACCCATCTTACACTGATGTGTCTCTTCCTGCCAAAGCATTTTTTGAAAGTACTTTAAGATTGTGAAAAGCAGTTGTCCCCACCAGCAGACAAAGTCAAGTACTCATCACACAAAAGAACATAGGTTTCAAAATGTCCACCTTTATACAGTGGATTACTAAGCAGAAGGTATATACATATAGCTAAAATAGATAAATACTCAAGAAAAATCAATTAAGTAGCAAAAACAAGTTTCATAGAGCTCTGATCTTTTTAGGAATTTTTAAGCCTGCATGCTTCTTACAGGAACACACTTACATGCATGTGTGTAAATGCAGCACATTATATGCTAAAGCTAACCATGATTACTTCTAGAGTTTGAGAATGATATCATGTTTGGGAATAAGAATGAAAGCAGGCCATACCATGTTGTTTGAAAGTACAAGCCCAGGACTCACACTGTATGGACTTGAAGCCCATCTTATAATTTAACAACTTTAAGAGCAAATGAAAGTTACTCAATGTTCTGTATTCCCTAGTCCTCATCTATAAAATGATTGTCTTAGCCACTTTCTCATCACTGGAACACACAATGTAAACAAAGAGAAGTTTGTGTTGGCTCACTTTCAGAGTCCACGGTCGGCTGGCCCTGGAGGAGAAGGCACAGCAAAAGGGTACACAGTGGAAGAAACTTACTTACATCAAGCAACCGAGAAGTGGATTAGAAGTGAAGAGCTGGGGAGGGAGATGTATGCTTCCGGTCATGCCTCGAGTGAACCACCTCCTAGCACACTCACCTGAAGAATTCAGTGGTGAATGAATGATGAGTACAGCACCCTCGCAATCACACCTCACTTCCCAAAGCCCCACCTCTGAGCACATGAGGTTCTGGGGACACTCTAGGTCTAACCCATAACATAACAATGATGGCATGAACAGGGTCAATGTGAAGACTAAGTGAAGATTAAGCAAAAATTTTTAGGTGTCTGTCACATGAAAAGTAGCTTTCCATAAGTACCAGGTATTGTCATTATCCCAGTTTTATGAGGAGAGTGAACTACTTGTGTATTATTTCTAATTTAAGAAGAGATTAAGATATAACAGGAAAAAAGATAAGTGTTTTACTTAGGGTATTAACCAAGTAGATAAAAATAATGAAGAGTTAAGCACAGTAATATTTAGTGACTAAAGCAATGGAGAAGAGGCAGACACCCAAGTCCTAGCTAAAGCATGTGGTAGACGCTGGTGGTGGCATCTACTGAGATGCAGTGATGGCTAAACCAGTAAATTTTGTTCAATACAAAAACTTCTGTAAAATGAATTTTAACGAAATATCCAGCTAGTTCAAAATTCTAGAAGAGATGTGGAGTGAGTCACCCAGGCTGATTTTTTAAAAGATTCAAGGTTTACTTTTTTGGTTTTATATCTAATGATTTTTAATCTCACTGTTTCAGATGATTGCCTTTCAACGTTATTGGCACTTTCAAAACATGTCTATATTATTGGCTATCAAGGTTTCTGTAGGTCTTGGCTTTGGTTGTGAAGGATTAAAACAGCTTCTGGTGTACACCTGACCCACCAGAAAAGCTCTCTAAACAAAAGAGTGTTCATCTCTTCTATTATTCTATCAGCCTCTAATATAAAAAGTCCTTCATAAGTCCCAGCATAAGCCATCAGGGTAGTATGGTTATACAACGAGAAGGAATCAGCAGTAAATCACTATTATTTTGAATCCTTAAATTGTGTGCTGAGTTGTATGTGGCAGCAGAGACTAGAGAGGCTATGTGTGACCTGTATGTATGATTTGGTTCATGAAATTTTTCAACAAGTAGTAATACCTCTCTATCTATGTGAGTGACCTGTGATAAAATCTGACTGTGGCAAAAAACAAGAGGAGTTTTAGGAAATATTTTGAAAAGTAATAAGAAAAAATTGAACAGAAGCAAAAAGCTTCTGAACTGTAGGATGTCGACTGTGGGGAGGGACACTCTGGCTTTTCTAATACTTGAGGACTTGCCAAGAGCACTAATTGCAAATCAACAAAGAAAATTTTGAGATTGACTCATCTGTGTTCATCCATCAATAAATAGATGGTAGTAGAGGTCCCCATCACATGAGGCCAAGCACCATACCTGTCACAGATGACATCACTGAAAGGAAAAAGAAAAACAGGAAAAGGTCTCTGCCCTGCTAGAGATTATGTACATTCAAGAGAGCAGGAGAGGTGCCACCCCAACACACACACACACACACACACACACACACACACACACACTGCAGCATGAAGTGGGGAGAATGCTTGGAGCATGGTGAGAGATAGAGTTACAACTTAGTGGAAAAGGATGGGTTTGCTAATGTACAAAAAGTGGCCAGGGAACTTTTTCTGACTAGGTGGTATTTGAGAAAAGCCCTGGGAAAAGTGAGAGTTTAAGGGTGTAGCTACTTAGGAAAAGATAATTCGGGGTGAAAGAGGGGTGAAAGACATCAGGGTAAATGGACTGAAAAAGACAAATACTTATTAGAATCGACAGGGCATTGGTAGCCTCTAGAATATGGAAACAAATAGAAAAGAAAGCTAGGGTTAAGGGGAGGGAGAGGATAAGGTGGAGGGGAAGGGGACCTTTTTAATAATAGATTTGTTTCTAGTTCATCTTATTACTATCCATCCCTAAAGACATATACAGTGTATGAAATATCTATGGGAGACGTATTGCTGGCCCAGCCCTTCAGTGTCGATTGAGACCCCAGGGCCTACGGCCAGCTTCCTAGATAAACACAAAAGCTTAGTCTTTAATCTCTCTTACTTGCTTTTTTCCTTCTCTGAAAAATCAAATCTTGACTCTATGTGAAGACTTTAAAATGTTTTGAGGAGAACATCTGAAAAATAACTGTAAACACACTTGGCAGTGTTTGAATAATTTTTCAACTTTTTGCAGCATATGCAGACAATAGCCAAATAAAATTATAAATCATGGTGCTCCACTTGAGAGTTTTATGGAAAGAAAAATGTCATCTTGAATCTCAAATGATAGGTGATCTATAAATAAATGTCTATATATTCTCAGGTTAAAATTTTTGAAGTTGTTTCACCATATGAAAGGGGAAATTTTTAAAGCATCTCATTAGCAGTTCCCGCTTGTAAGTGTTCATTGGAAACTAGATGTTATTAGTATCTCTCATTTGCTATTGATGTAGAAATGGAGCTCTGTAGACATTCTTTTTGCAATAAGGGGAAAGTGTTCCATGTTTTTTTTATGCTGCAAAAATAAGTGTTTGTGGGTCTTGGGAGCATGACACCTACCCTAGAATATGAAGTCACCAGAATAGCATTTATCATAGATCCTAAAGAGGAATAATTCATGCTACTCATCATTTAAATGTGGAAACTGAGCCCTAAAGTGGTTAAATAACAAAGTGGTTAAATAGCTTGTCTACTTTCTAGAACTAGGTGATCACACAGCTTCAAAGACATGGCACTGGCAGAGCATAGTCTTTGAAGATAGAATAGACGCATAGTCATTTTGCCCTTGGATTTCTTACTGCTAACCACTGGACCCCTGCGTTGATGGAAATCCTCTGTGTTGAGAGAGACATGGAGAGACAGATAGAGACAGAAACAGAGACAGAGACAGAGTTTTCATCCTACTGCATTAAATAGTCTGAAAGAAATACTAAGAATAACAGGCTTTTAAGTTCCAGCAGCTAATTTGATAGCATGACAATAAACAGAGAAGGCAATACAAAGGAGACAAAGACTCAATCTCCTATTTGTCTGAGAGTTCTTTCACATTTACCGTCTGCTCTTTGCCTCAGTTGTAACTCTTCCAGACTGACTGTTACTTGGCATTGTCAACAAGGACCTATCATAATTACAGCATTGTTTCAGAGCACAAATAGAACAAAGGCCAGAGCAAGAAATAAAACTGACAGCCATACCACCTTCTCACCTCTACATACTACTTTCTTGCATTCATGTAACATTGATATTCATTAAAATGAATGAATGGAACAAATATGGTGGCCCAGATAAGTTCACAAAGACCTTTTGGAGACCAAACATTCCCCCTTCTAATTTGGCACCTGTATCCACGTGAGGAGGCAGTGGGTCTGTTGTAATTTTCTGTGTTGTAGAGGACATAGCAAATGTTCCAACAAGGAACCTCAAAAGTAATGCTAGACATTCTCTAGACTTTTTGGAAAGTTCATTCACTTAATACAGGTGACAAGCTACAAAATAGCAAACCACAAAGCAAACAGGCAAAAAAGCTTTAATTATTGCTCATGTGGCCTTGTTGAAAGCTTATTTAATAGGTATTTTGCAGTGTATATTAAGGGATGCAAATTATGGACATCACTATATTGTATTGAAATGAGCATCAGATGTGACAGTCATTTGGAAGCCACTGCTGACTGACCGTCAACTCAGGACAAAATACAAAGGGAGGAGGCTATTGACAGGATGAGGGAATCTATGCAGGTGCTCTTACAATAGAAAATCTGTGCATATCCCATCATTCTCCAAAACCAAGCTAAGTCAAAGTATAGTGCTAATGCTCAGAAATCTCAGTGCACTGTATGATGACAGGCATATCACTAAACAAAGAAATTGAAAATAAAGGAAAACTGAGGATATGTATAATAACAAGAAACATCTTAGTTATTTAATTGTCCTTTATGTATGTTCTAGACATTGCTGTAAACACATGAAAAATACTAACCCGTCAGTCTTTGTGAAATTCTTAATGAGTAACTACTTAAATGCTGAGTTCTCTCTCTAATTTCCCTTTCTCTCCTAGATCTCAGCAAAGTATTCTTCTCTTTTTTAATAGCTATTTCAGTCTCTTTGTAAAGCACTGAAGTCCTAATGTCTTTATACTGAGTAACTAGAAAACATAAAGGAGACATATATCATGTAGAATAAGACATAAAATATTTGCTTAGTTAACTAGCTTGCTCAGTTCATCAGATTACAAATTTCATGTTTTTATTTTTCTGGAAATTATAAACAAAGTTAGAGATAAAATTGCAATAAGTCCCCTAAGATTCATTACCTGGATTTAACTACTATCAAGATTTTCCTACCTTTATGCCAGACGTGTGGCACATACCTGCAAAACTAGCACTTGGGAGGCTGAAGCAGGAGGATTGCTGTGAGTTTGAGGCCAGCCTAGGCTACATAAGTGAGTTCAAGGCCAAGGCCAACCTGCATAGCAAGACTGTATCAAAAAAATTTTTTTGCCTACTTTTATGTCTCTTTTTCCCATAAGCCGTCTCTCTTCTCTGTCATTGTCTCTCTTGCCTTGTTTCTCCTTTTTTCTTATCTGCTCAGTTATTTTAAAGTAAATCCTAGATGTCAAGTCCTCTCACCCTAAGAATCTCAACATTTATCTCTAAAATAAAAGGGGAGTTTTCTTTAATAATTATGGCCTAAACCATAATGTCATCAACTAATAAAAGTAAAAACAACATCTTAGTATAACCTCTGATTGTCTCCAGCAGCCAACAAAGCCCACACACTGTATTTGGTTGTGATGTTCTCTGATTCTCAATACAAAAGAACTTCTTTTTCTACTCTTTTTACTAATATTTTCATTCCATTGATTTATGGAAGAACTTGAGTCAGCTGTCTCACTGCATATCACACATTTGCAGCTTTCCTGTTGGTGACTGTTGAATGACTAAGGTCATTTGATTTGAACCTCCGCCTGCCATGTTTTCTGCAAGCGGTAGCCACAAAGATTTAATTAGATTTGTATTTTGCTATTTCCATAGGGCTAGGTCATAGGTGGTATTGTGTACTTCAGGTTGAATTAAATCAAGAGGACACAATCTTACTGATGCTGAGATTGATCAACCTGTGGGCTTGGGAGATGACAGCATGATGACTGCTTGGTAAATTTCCCATCAACCTTTCAACTTGTGGTTTCACCCATTTGTGATACCATGTTGGATCATGATCTGTTATGTGACTGAGGTTGTAAAATTGTGAGTTTTAATTATATCATGTCATGTTTTGAACTTTGTAAAGAAATTTTCATTATTAGCTCAGTTTATCTGGTCCTAAAAATTTGATACATTTTGGAATAAAACAGATTATATGCTTAATTCTTTCACACTGGTTACCTATTTTAGAGTAATGAGTTACTAGTCTACTTATTACAGTGGTGTCCAATTATTTATCTTTCTTTTGACAGCTTAATTATTAACTCATAATTTCATATGTATTTATTCTGTTTCTAATAACTATATTCATTATCTTTCTCATGTCCAAATTTCTCATCTTCAGTCAGTGAGAATCTTTGTGTATTTTAATATAACTCTATTGGTTTTTGGACTCTTCCTTGTGTATTTTGTATGCTTTATCCCCCACACATAGTGATATAGGGAGAGAAGCTCCCAACCTACTAGATATCTGGTACAAGTCCGTGTTCTCTAAAATTGAAGAATGAATTTTAGGAACTATGGAGGTTAAGAGCAGAATGCATTTATTGAGAAAAAAAAGCTTCTGTCTGAGAGAGAGATAGAAGAGGTCCCCAGTGGGTTACCAAGGACTCTGTCTTTTGTAGGGACTTTATAGAGCAAAACCCCAAGGCGAGACAGGTCCAGGAAGAAGGGAAAATGGGAACTCGCAAGGTACTAATGAGGTGGGTCAGAACTAATAAGATTAATCTCAGGTAAAATTTATTAAATTGGGGACAAATGGGGATGTAAGTCACATAGCAAGCAGGCATGCATAAAGAACAGTGACTCTCCCTGTAGGGAGATGGGAAGGGGATTCCTGGCTTCCTCAGGGTGGTAGAGACCTATTTAGAATATCAATTCCTGATGCTTATCCTTAGGAAGTGTGTGAGTACATTTGATTTATGTTGAGGTCTCATCTGTGCTGAGTCATTATTGATTCTATGCCTTTTCATTGACTAAAATTAGGATATACAAATTCTTAAAAGAAAAAATAAAATTTTACATGATTATTTTCACTTTATAATGATACAAGATTTCATCTTACTTATTTGACTTCATATTACATTTCTTGTATCATATTTAAAACCTTGATTCCTTACAATAGTAAGACAGTAAATTGAACTATGCAACTATCTAGAAAGTAAGACACTATAGACTTGCACCAATACAGTGATACAAATATCAATGAGTGAAATTTAATATTTCTTTGGATCTCTACATGTCTACATATTCTTTTACTGATAAACAGTTAAAATGCTATATTGTAAAGTCATTGAAAATAACTTTTTTCTCATTGTAGTTATGTACCTACAATTAGGTTCATTTCCACTAATTTTCCAGGTTTAAGAATTTTCTCTTGTATTTGTTGTTTTTATTTGAATTTATTCTCTGAATATATATTCTGAAAAACTTTAAATATGATATAATCATAGAGGTTTTAGTATCATCACTACCTGCTCCACCACATCCCTCTCTCCACATCTAGGTAAACATCTTAGTTTGTAGTTTGTTAGATTTTTCCCTTCATTTTTTTCTTTTTTGGTAAATAAAAACACCCAAAGTGTATCTTTATTTCAATCCTTCCTACTTCCTACACAAAGGGGACCATACTGAATATACTTTCTGATCCTTTCTGCTATTTTCTCAATATATCTCAGAGATCATTTCATGCCAGTAAATGAAGACTATCACCATTTTTTCTATAGTTGTACAGTACTGAATTATGTGTGATCCATTTTTTAAAAATCATCCTCAGTGGGAAGGATATTGCAAATTACTTGGTTTTGCACTGGCATTATCCACTGTCCTCTGGAGTCTGTAGGTAAAGTGTTTGACAGGCACAGCTCCACACCCCATACTTGGTGTCAGTGTGGATTCATTGGCTGACAGCAAGATTTTTTCTTAGTCCCACTGCTTGGTCCTCTGGTACTCTACTCTGGGGGAAGATGAACTGCCACAATAACAATTACGGGGCTGTATGCAAATGTAACCAAGACTCACTTTGTACTACATCTTACTGTTAAGAAATATTTCTATATTGAAATATTTCACCACCATTTATTTTCTTTCATGTTTTTTTTTCAGAAGAATGCAATATATGGAGAGTTCACTGGTTCCTTATTTTAAAAATTGTTTATGGAGCATCAATTACTTGACAGACACCTAGTATACTCAGAAATGAAAGTAAGCAAGGACTCAGACCTTATAAGGTTTTAATGTGGAAGTAAATAAATGGAATAACAAATTAATAATGACAAATTCTGATCAATGAGATGAAAGATAAAGAATAGGATGTAGTTTGAAAGAATAATGGTAGTTGGGAAGACTTCTATAAGGAGCTACTATTTTAATTAATACTCAGATGATTAGAGAGAGTTTACCAGGTAGTGAAGAATAACTTAGACATAAAGAATGGGATTTTTGAAGGAACTAAAGCAAAACCAAATGTATATAAAATGAGTTTTGTGGCTCAGGGAACAGACAGGACTGGTCTGTCTAAGGCAATATTAAGAGGTAATGATCAGACCATGTAACTAGACTTTGAAGCCAGGGTATAAGAATGTGGTAAGGAGTTTAGACTTTACTTAAGGCGCAGTTGGATACTAGTGAAATAAGGAGATTCTGAGATGCCTGTTTGATCTTAATAAGTTGCACTGCTTTGTAGAGCTTGGTAGTAGCAGACCCAGAACTCCAGTTGGAGGATATGGCATTAATCCAGGTGAAAGATGATGGTAGTTAGAGACAAGGTACTGACAGTGATAATGAAGCAAATCTATGTAAGAGACATTTTTAAAGAGAGACTCAAAAAGACAGTGGTCAATAAAATGGGAAAGATACACTGATAGTAAAGAAAGAAAATAACAATGGCTTTCAGCATTCTGTCCTGACCCTCTCAGTGGTGACTTGCTGCTATGAAGACAGGAGAAGTTTACTGATATCATTACAGAAAAGCGGTGTGGTCTGTGAAGGGGTATTGTGTACCAAGACTGATCACCAAAAGTTCCACTTCCTTCTCACCTTGCCAATGCACATTCTGAGGCTACTATTTTTTGCAAGCTAAAGCACATGTCAGTCCTCAGTGTTGACTTTCTTGATTCTACTATTGGTGCATATTCATCTCAAATTCTGGAAAATGATCGTGTTAATGTCATTGCATATTTTTGTCTTTTACTGTGATTATTTTAATGGAAAAATGCAGCTGCATAGGAAGATGGTAGCTTAAGCATCACTTTAAACTTGAAGTCTATATTTTGTTTTTAAAATGATATTACTAAAAGTGGCTTTATTCATGTGCAGGAGTACAGCTGAGAGTGTGCTTGCATCTTTGATTTTTCTTTATAGCCTACACATAGATTGCCCTTCAGATTCAGAGCACAGAGGGACACGAGATCCTATGACACAGTTTTAAGCAGTTTATTTCATGTACTCTATCTCAAAGTGATATGGAGAAGATTAAATCAGGTATCATATATCACATTTGGCATAGCAATACTTTTCTTCCTTCTCTTTCTCTTCTTGCTCATAAAACTCTACTTTTATCAAGTATATGATATTCTGACAGACTCTTAGAAACTGATTTCATACATGAAGCTCTGTTTTCACCTTTACTGAAAGCCACTTAATATTTTTATTTACTTTCTTGGTAAGCTGGAAAATACTTGTTTACTAATTGGATAATACTCCGTGCACAAAAGTCAAGAAGCAGGGTTTGGAGACAGACTGCCTTTTAGCTCCCCCTTTTAGCATTCTTATAACCAAAGAAATACCAAAGCATGATTCTTGGATTGCATACTTTGAAGTGCATATATATATATATATATATATATATATATATATAGTGATAATCTAGTTTCCATGCATGAATTACAGTAGTACAGACTGAGAAGTGCAGGTGGGAGAATTGAGATGGGGAAATATCAATGTAAATAGAGGCTGCATTTATCATAGTTTTATAGTACTTCCCATCTAGGTGAGTGTGCAGAAAGGAGCAATCCTCAGTGAATACTGCACTTACTGAATAAATGGTCAAAATATTAAGAGGAATAAATCAGTGATGCAATTCAGTTTTTATTTTTAAAATCAGGTATATACACATAGTTAAAAACAACAGAATAAAGACTACATAAAACTAAAAATATAATCCATTCACATAATGAGAGGGAAAGCAAACAGTAATGAAGTATGAAAAATGCAAAGGAGATAACAAGAGAAGAGAAAATCATACTTAATGGCAGTTTATTATTATACTTAATGAGTTCTTGAATAAAGAAAAAGATGTTTCTGATTAAAATCAAATTCAACTGCATACTACAAATAAAATGATCACTTAAATGACTTAAATGTTGAGGATACACTTTGTGTTATTAAGGAAACATGAACTAAAGTAGCAATAAAGAATATGCTTGATTATTTAATTAATTTATAAAATAACTCTTTGTATTCCAAAAGTAATGATCACAACTTATTTGCAAATATACACAGAACATTGTCACAGTTAATTGTATTTGTATATGGCAGCAAAACATGGTTCTTGAACAAATGCCCCAAAGCAAAAGCTCTGTAGCCTCAATTTAAAACAATAAGAAAGTATTATTACTTTAATATTTAACAGTTCTAGAATTCTCACTACTTAAAAATATTCAGGGGTTTGGGGTATAACTCAGTAGCAGAGCATGTATTTAGCCTGAGTCAACTGCCAGCATAACAAGGAAAAAATATTTAAATTCTTTCCCAGATAACAGTGAATCAAAGAAAAAAGATAAAATAAATGAAGATATTGCTTATGAGACTGAGGGCAAATGGAATTAGAAGTAGATGCAAGGCCTTAATGTTGCATAAATGTTGAGATAAATATTAATTATAAAATAAAGTAGAATTAGTAAATATCTGAGTGCCAACAGAAAATTTTAAATTAAAAATTATGAATATTAAGAGCACTAAAAGGATATATGTAGAGAAAATTTAGAATAAATTAATAATGTACTAATTAACCTCAAAATAGTCACTGATCTATGTTGAAAAATAAGCACCAGAATTAACTCATGATAACACAGAATACCTAAATATCTAATAATGGTTATGGAAGAAAAGAAAATAGTATTTAAACATACCTATAAGAAAAGACTTTATGGATAAGCAGTTTTATTTAAAACTTTTTCAAACTTTCAAGGAATATGCAATTATCATGCTCCATGAAAATAGACACCAAAGCAAAATCTGGGAAGCTTCTCATTTATGAAACCAGCACAGCCCTGATTCAACACTTGAGAAAAAAATCACAGAGTGACAAGTGCATCACAAGATGAATTTCATGTTACAAGAAGAGATGTGAAAACCTTAACAAATTAAAATAGATGCAAAAAAGTGGTTAAGAAACTACCATTATATCAAACAGTAATTACACCATATTACAAAAATATTGTATTTACTTTACATAATATAACTTATGACACCAAACAGGACTAGTAATCTTTCTGTTCAGGTTGCACTTCATAGTCAAGACAATAAGACTCCTGGAAAGGTACATTACTATTCCTGGAAGCTGAGGAAATCACATGATTAGAGACTCACAAAATTTAACTAAAAATCCCATTAAGCTCCAATAAGAAATATTAAGAAGGAAAAACAATACAAATCAGCATAACAGAAAGTTATGCTTCCTATGATCTCATAACAATCAGATAGAGACAAGAAAGGGAAAGAAAGAATAAGAATCATTTGCCTAAGAATAATCATAGTAGGGCCAGGGATTTAGCTCAGTGGGATAAGCACCTGCCTGGCAAGTGCAATATCGTGAGTTCGATCCCCAGTACAAAAGAAGAAGAAGAAGAAGAAGAAGAAGAAGAAGAAGAAGAAGAAGAAGAAGAAGAAGAAGAAGAAGAAGAAGAAGAAGAGGAATCATAGTAAGGGAAGTAAATATATACATGTATATAGAATAAAGTTTAAAATATTTCCTGATATGTATATCTATCTATATCCATTTATATGCCTATATCTC
The DNA here is from genome assembly GCA_004027295.1 of Dolichotis patagonum. Taxonomy (NCBI): domain Eukaryota; kingdom Metazoa; phylum Chordata; class Mammalia; order Rodentia; family Caviidae; genus Dolichotis; species Dolichotis patagonum. The sequence continues at coordinate 62,314 of PVJX010001884.1, forward strand.
TCTTGACACTATATTTGTAGTAAGAAGAATAAATATTGTAAAGAGAACAATTCTAATTGTGTTCATAGGTCTGGTTACAATTCCAGTTAAATTCTTCAAAATATTTGATTTAGAACTTAATTATGCAATTTTAAATTTTACATAAAATGAATATGTCCAACCAAGAACACGAAAAGAGATGAAGTGGAGAATTTCCTTACTAGATATTAAAATTAATCATGAAGTGCAAACATTAAGGCAGTGAGATACAGAGGTGAGAGGTGACATGTGAAACAAGGAATGACATTCTAGTAGATGTTTGACGTGTCACAAACTAATGGACAGTAACGAACTAGTTAATAAAGGGTGCTCAGATAATTGTTAGAAACATAAAGAGACTATTGCTTCTTGTCATTCTATACACTGAAATGTCCAATGAAGTGAAGACAAATGTTAAAACTATTTTAAAATACACAAAAATACATTTTTGAAAAGCACTAAGTAGATTTTATTCTATAAAAATGATGCTTCAAAACTATGTAGATTGTAGAATTACCAAAATATGCTCCATAAAGATGCACAAATATTATGTGTCAATAACATAAAATTCTATAGATAGAAATAACATGCACGTAATTAAATAAAATCTAAGAAAATGTTTCCTACAAGTATGAGGACAAAACAATTTGCAAAAGCATAGCCCTATAACTTACAGAATAAATTAATATGGCCATAAAACTTGTGAAATAGTGAAACTTCAGTAGTTAAGCAAGAAATTCAGATTTACTATCAGTGTAGTGGTACTAGCAGATTAGTTCAACAAATGTATCTTTGTTAATATTCTTATAAAAATTTTTAGAAATTTTAACTTACTTATGATGATCTCTGGCAAAGGAGTAGAAGGATAAACATAAACCCTCCCACTGATGTTGACATTGATAACACAGTGGCACTGTTCAATGAATTAGGTCATATATATCTATACGCAAACATTCAAGTTACACTACAAGACTGAGAAAAATTACAGACAGAGATTAAAGTATTTAATTTTAAAAATATTTTTACTTTTTAAAATTAAATTTATTTTTAATTGATACACAAAAACACAACATTGGTTCATTCTAATGGGGAACTACGTGGTGTTTTGGTACTTGTATACTTTTTATCATTTAAATACTGAATTTTAAAAAGCTAAGTCCAAAATACTAGAAATGTTTCTATAGAAATATATAACTGTATATATGCATATTATTCCCAATTTTTCCTAATTTATATGTATGTACAATTCCAAGTAAGTCCACTAAAATATTAACAAGGGTGTTTTATGTTGAGTTATGGTAAGATACATATATTTCAGTGTATTTCTTAATATATTCTAAAATGAATATAGATACATATAATTGGAAGTAAATGAGAATTATTAAAAATGTTTTAAGAAATTTCATAATATACTTTAGAAATGGAATTCACAATATGTTGATTCAAAAAAATGTGGCTTAATGTTATTGACAATCTTTATGTTGTAGAAATCTCATTTCCTAACTCCTAACAGTTTCAGATAAATTCACAGGCGCTATAATTCATTATCAAATGTAAACCACTCCCTTCCTTTGTTAACAAAGCTTGAATTTGTTGGTTTTATGAAGATACACAATGTATTTACATAAGAGTAGGTTCAAAACTAAATTTTTAGCCCTTGACACTTACTAACAGCTTGTATGAATGGCATATTATTTTCTAAATATACATAAGGGTGTATTTTAGACACAGTGTAATCTCTGAATCTGTACATCAGTCTTGTCCAAATAAGAGCAGTCATTTAGAACCATTATAAGAAGAAATGTTGCCCTGGGTTCCATCAAGATTTCTTGTCTTCTTCTTTCTTCCAAAGTCATTAAGCTGAATGTTACAGTCATTAAGCTGATGTATACCAAAGAGTGAGCATCTTTTTTCAATCTTCTAATTGGCCCACTCTTTGGTTTCATTGTCAAGGTGACATTTGAAAAGTGTTAGAAGATCTTGTGCTCATCAATAGGGGTCTACGCAGAAGCCACAAATGGCCCTCGTGGTACAAGAAACTTACTTCACACGTGAATACCTAGCTCACCGTTTCCCCATTCCTTTCCTCCTAGCACATGTCAGAGGTGCTGTTCCCAGTGTGAAACGTGGATATTAGCAGCAGTTTATGGAGTGTGTGTTGCTTTTCTGTGACTGCTGGCAGGACACTGGAAGGTGGCCTGGCACAGTTCACTCTTCACAAATGCTTAATGCCATCCCTGGGGATAGAAATATCACGAGCCCAGAAAAACACAGCTTTTAGCTGCTTAGTGCTGAAAATTTCAGGCAAAATTCCAAAAGCCCTCAGAGCTAATGCTGAACTGACAAAGTGCCAAAAACCTCTCTGGCATTAAATTTTCACTCTTTATTTTCCCCTTCAGGTTAACAGCTTGTGAAAATAATAATGTGATAATGCCACCCTGTGTTCCAACTATCTCGAAGTACCATCTTGTTAAGCCTCAGTGGCCCTTTGAGACTAACAGGAATGGAGCCGACTTATTAATTTTACAGATGAGAAAACCCCACAGGAAATGGGTCAAATGTCTGGGCAGTGGCCAAACAGACTTATCACATGCGTCCCAGGTTTGAATTAAGTTCTCAAAGAAGGCCAAGTGTTATAGAAAAGGGCCTGAAAAGCTCATTTAGCCTCAAAAACAGCCAGAACATCTTCATACAGGATGTTAGATGGATTAGGGTAATAACTTTTGAAAGTGATCAAAACACATCCCAGGAGAGACAACAAGATTTAGTAATAAAGCACAGTTTGGGCATGTGGCCAATTGCAATAAGAAGAACCAGCATGGGCCATCACTAGATCTAATGGAGCATCAAGGGAATATTAAACCATCAGGGAGAATGGGCTGAGTGTGTGTGTGTGTGTGTGTGTGTGTGTGTGTGTGTGTCCCTGCCTCATAATTACAGAACCCACTATTATGGAAGTTACAGGGAAGAACAGGACTCTACCCCTTGACTACAGAAGAACCTTCTCTTCCTTGAATCCTAACAATCTGGCTTGAACACATAATCTAACCTAGCTAATGGGAGGTCCAGTGTTGAAACTGGAGGCAAGGCTTCAAAGTAGCAAGCAAGGAGCATTAACAACTCTGTGGCCATTGTATCCAATACCTATTGTGGCCAGTGGCATTCCACCAATGTTGGCCCTTGCCTGGAATTATGTCAACCGATTTTCTTCCTTTTTCTGTAGTTTTTAAGGCTGACTTTCCAGGCTTCTTTTCAAGTCACTGAGCTATTTGATATGTTTCTAATAACTCATTTTTCATCTGAAATTAACTAGAGTTACATTCTGTAGTTTGCAACCTGGAAGATTGAAACAGCAGTGGCCCAGGCTGTAAAGAAGTTAATATCGAGCGAATCTAGCATATAGGTCTTGTAGCACTTGGATCTATTGGTTTGGAGTAAGAATTCCTCCCATAGAACAACAGAATTTAAATGTGAGGCAGAAAGTATTGTGTGTCCTAAATTCAATTTTCTTTTCTTATTTTTATGGAAATAAAAAATGCATTTCCCAGTCCTTCTTGCAGTTAGGTACGACGTGGGATAGGGTCCAGTCAAAAGAACGCAAATGGAGTAGTATGTGCTTCTTCCAACCTAGCCCACGTACCCCTCCTGTATGTGCTGCCCTACTTCCTTTCCCTTCTGGCCTGCTGGAAGAGAAAGAAGTCTAGAGTGCATCTGAAAGTCATATGCCAGCGATGACACAGCCTCCACAACCCTGGGGTCTCTCTACGAAGCACTGCTCTACCTAATTGCTCACCTGTCCAGTTCTGGCACTAAGCAAGCTATAAACTTTGTTGTCCTTGAGCTCTTCTTGGGATCTACCTGTTACAGTGAAACCTAAATGTACTATGCATGTTTTTTAAAAATCAAGCAAAAATTCAAATTCAGAACAAAGCTGACTGTTTATTGAGCTCTTGAGTTGATGGTCTCAACTTTCAGAATTCCTCTCATTTAGAAAAAAGACCAGATAACAATTGGGACAGAATCTTTAAAGACATATTATTTAGCTACAGACACATGGATTGGAAAGACATTAGAAAAAGAAAAATAGCTAAATGGAGATTTCACAACATGGAATAGAATTATAGAAATGCTTATCAATCAATAAATTCTTGTGTTTTGCGTTCTTTTTCATGCATTCTAGCATCTCTATGCAAGCTAAAATAAAGAAATAGTAGCTATTTCTTTTTCCCCTTTAATTTTTTTTCTCTTAAATAGTTCCAATCTTCCTCTCTCCCCCTGTGTTTTTTCTTAACTCCTTTCCCAATCTCTCCTTTTCACTCTTTTTCCTTTGTATCATTATTACACAGCACCTTCAGCACTTACCTAATGATGTTTTTGAATGAAATTCTGTGAAGATCACAATTTTGAATGAAACAATAGTGTATTGATGTCTCTTCTCCATGCGCAAGCTGGAAAAACTTTAGTGCTAATTTGTTCCAACTGCTACACACACACGTAGGTAATCCCACTCTACACATCTATGATGTAGTCCACAGATTTTTTATATGGAGCTCACTGCTTCTTGTGGAAATTGTATCATTGAAAGGCAGTTTCAAAAATTAAAAGTTGTATTTACTTTTAATTAAAATTTCCTATAAAACTCAACACAGAGGTCTCTTAAGTGAAAGTAGAAATTTCTTTCCCTAGGAGTCAATAAGTGAGTTTTTAGACCCACCTTTGAGGCTGACAGGATTTCTGACCTTAGGCATGTTGTGTCTCCTCCTCTTTTAAATTTGTAAGTCTTCATTAGTACATGCTTTAATGATTTCATTCATCAATTCTTCCTGGGGAGTTGGTACACACACGTAGAACATGTTCATTGCTTTTACTTCCCATCCCTTCCTCTCTCTCCCCCTGAATTAAGGGTCCTCAACTATAAAATGAAAAGAAAAAGATTCTATTTAAGACTAGTGATAAAAATATTATAATTTAGGCTATTCTCTACTATGGAGATTTTATTCTAAGATAACTCAGATTCATTATTGTGGCTTTGGTGAGGGTATAAAACCTACCAAAATGTATTAATTTGTATTATGACTCCATTCACAAAGAGAAAAAAAAATCATCAAAAAACTGCACTGAAGTTCAGATATAATTCCTGTATTTACATACCTAGAAATTCCAACAAAAATCAAATATAAATTCGCATGACTTATTCTAAGACACTGAAGCCTGGTATTTTTGAGTACTTTCAAATCATTAGGCTGAATCTATCTTTGATCAATTTTAACCATTCAGAGGAACCTAGTGTTCCTTTTTTTCTCCTCAAATTCTCATTTCTTGAATTTTTCTAGATAGCATCTATGAATTTCATGTAAAAATTTAAAAATGAAATCTTTGCATTCATGGGTTAAAAACATACAAATGTTTAATACATCAAGGATAGTCAGTGACTGACTATGTTTTCTATGTGTTATTCTGCCCAACACATTCCATCAGTGCCAGTGCACACAAAATAAAACCCAAGTGGAGAGATGCTTCTTCCCTCCCATTGTGGTGAGTAGAGGTAAAAGACTAAGCAATCCGGAAAAGCAAGGTTCTGAAGTCACTGCAGATTGCTGGCTCCAAACGAGCATCACGCCAAGATGTCTCTCTTCAATGGAGTCAGGCATTGTGGGACATAGCGTGTCAAGTTGAGAAGTACACATGAGATGATGCCCAAGTTCAGACAAGGTGACAGTCCAGACACAGGACAACGGGGGCAAATCGGATTGGCCTGCTTCATGCCAGGGACTGGCTGCCTGGTCGAGTGCCTGTGTGTTAGGCATTTTGGTTTGAGATCATTTATGAGGGGGGAGCCATATTTGCTTAGAGGTTTGGAATTTGAGAGACAAATTAAAATGAGAAAAATACAGGCTTATTTCCATGCAGGATTTTTCTGGTCTCTCAGTTATACAGATGGCTCCCATGGAAAGTTTATAAGTTCATTTTTAATATTATTTAATATAAATCTTAAGTTACCCTGGCCATATTTAAAAGCAATCACATAAGCAAAAGTAGTGATGTCTCTTCTGAGTGTAATTGGAACAGGAAAAGAACAGCCAATAATGAACCGAGCACACTCCCTGAGGGCAAGGGTCACTTGGTAGAGCTTAAGCATTTCTAATCCAGAAACCCCAATTGTAAAAAGTTCCAAATTATGAAACTTTTTGGATGCTGGCACAATTCTACAAGGAGAAAATTTTACACAACAAAATTCTGTTCTGTATACAAAATTGCTGAAATATTGTATCAATTTAACCTTGGGCTATGTGGATAAATGTATATGAAGCATAAATAAATTTCATCCCTACAGTTGGGCCCATCTCCTGTATCTCATTAGGCATACTGTATATACAAATATTTCAAAATCAAAAAATGTAAAATATTCAGAAATATTCAGGGTTACAAATAATTCACATAATACATGTCCAATTTGTAGAAAACTCCATGCAAAATTATCAATGCAATGTGATTCTCTGAAAAGCTGGAATACCTCCCATAGGCTTCTGATGTCCACTGAGATCGACCGTAATGATATTGCAAATGTTCTAAAACAAGCTAAGAACCAGCTTGGAATCAAGCAACATCCTGATGAATGAAACAATTCCAGGAACCCCATATCCCTGTAACGAGTCCACCCCTTGAGACTTTCTTACAACATCCTACTGGCAAAATCTCCCCTCCATGCACTGGCTCTACTGGGGCTCTAACTAGAAGCGCTGCTTCTAGGAAGCTATGATGGAAAATGAGGCAGCAGAGACAAGTTTATGAACACCAAGGTTGTAAGAACAATTTTGCAAGGTCAACTTCTCTCTGGTGCCATAAAGTGTTAAAATCAGCAGAAAGAGCCACAGCTATCATTGTCTTATAGGTTCAGCCACTTTGAAAAGAATCTTAACTAATGTGGTTTGCATTAACCAAAATTTCCCTAAATCCCATGTAGCCAAAGGTTATAAAGCAATAAAAGAGTGGATAGACCACAAAAAAGAGATCTATGAACATATTTTTACATTGGCAAGAAAAGCAAAATGTCAGTCAACTAAATTTAAGATATTTCACCCACACCTGCTACCAACAGAATGTTGTCTTAAAGAAAGAAGAAAAAGAAAGAAAGAAAGAAAGAAAGAAAGAAAGAAAGAATGAAAGAAAGAAAGAAGAAAGAAAGAAAGAAAGAAAGAAAGAAAGAAAGAAAGAAAGAAGAAAGAAAGAAGACATAAAGTTAGTTCACAGTCTAAATATCATTGCATAATTTTCTACTGTTCAGGTGACTTATGTCCTTTTCAATAATTCTTGAAAAGGTACCAAAACAGAAGGCATCACACCTTTGCAGTATGTCACGTAGCAAAAATTTCTGGTTAAAAAACATGTAGCTGACTGCATCTCAACTACAAAAGATAGCTATACTTATAAAGGTATCATTAAAGTATTTGCAAAAATGCAACATATATAAAATTTCATACTTCTGACAGTATCCTATATGAGTCACCTTATTGAGAATGGAGACAGAAACAAAGTTTGATAGAGAATAAATTTCTAAACCTAAAGCACCCTCCTCTACCCCATTTCAGAGCATAACACACTGTACATCATGACATGAGTCTTGAGTCCCCTGGAGTAGAGTCTGCAATCCATTCAGCCAAAATAACTTGTCCGAAGTCAACCACCAGTACAAAAATGGATAAAAACATCATAAGGGGATAATTGAAGTTTAAAATCACAGGTTTGCTCATGTTTCACTTGCCTGAAGAATTCAAGCAGAATTATAAAGTTGGGAAATGAAATTCATTCATCCTAAAATCTAATTACTAATGAGTTAAGAAGGAACAGGAATTCACTCAAAACGTACCCATAACTGAAAGAATTATTTATATTTGAATTGGGAATTTAGCTAAGTAAATTGAATTTGCTATCAGTTTTTAAAAGTGAAGAGAACTATTGAGGGAAATAAATTTGATGTTACAATGATATAAAAGATACTTTATTAGACTTTAAAATAAGTGGTTCAGTGTAAGTAAATATTCTAAGTTACACATAACTGGTCTGAGAAATGATGATTTTTGTTAACTTGTATTTTATGGTACTATATTCCCTTGACAAATTTGAATAGTTAATTAAAATATCTGCTGGGGTCATTCTTGGTAGTAATTCAAAATATTTTCTCATTGGGTCTGTATATTATAATATATAATACCATAGAACCTTGGATACTTTTAATGAAGTGACTAAAATATTTTTAAAAAACACTTTTGGCTTGAACAATTACATTGAACTATTTTGAAACTAACTGAATATTTCTAATGATGCTAAAAATACTGCCTCAGTGAGCCATATTCATTTTATAAAAATGTGTCCTTGTCATTTATTTGTTTTCACTCTGTATATTCACTGTATATACCAGTAAGTTTAAAATTTTATGTCATGAAGTTTTCCTATATGTCTGAACATTAGAATACCTAGACATTTGCTTTCTTCATCATTAAAAGTCTAATCTAAACTCAAAAAAGATTAACTGTTCTTCCAATTGAGTGCAAATCAGAAACTGCTTTTCAAAGAGAAGCTTATATTTACAAAGGACAAAAAACTATACATTTGGAACTATTTACATGACTAAAAATGCAAAAAAAATTAAAATGTGTTATGTACATGTACCAGCTCCATACAAGGGATGTCAACATTATGTATTGAATTATGTAATGCTATTTCTAAAGCTTTTAATGGTATTTCCAACTGATTTGCCCAATTGAGATGCAACTAATTTGTGGTGGATTTTAAAACTTATATTATCAAAACTGAAATCACCAAACCTTTATATACCAACTAATGCAATAATAAAGCAACCTTAAAATTAATATATTAACAGTTTCAAATAATATTTTCATTGGCTAACACTGATTATAAAATGAAATGAAAGCCACCACTTCTTCTAACTTAAATTTATCCTGACTTGGACTTTAGAGTTTCTTTTCTCCATATGTGTAAAATATAAGGCACTTAAAATAAATCGCAGGCATTTGGAAAACTTACACTCTCAGATTGTTTGCGCTGGTCACAGTCCCACGTTGTCCCGCGCTGTTTAGAGCTCTCCATGGTACTGAAGAGTTACCCTTGCCCATTTGAGAGGGAAGTTATTTAATCCAAGCCGACTTTAAAATAAATCCACAAAAGGCCATCTACGTTAGCAAGTAAAGTTACCTAAAGAATTTGTGCAACACATACTACAAAGGACATGCTTTTTTTCTTCAGCTGTCAACCATGATTAGGTAGGTCAAAGTATGATTTGGAGCAAAATTTTTCATGTTTATGAAAAAGAGTGAGCTCTTTGGGAGACAGAGCTTGCTGATTTTTGTCCGTGTTCTTCAAACTGCAAAAGCCTATAAAGAAGACAAGGCTATTCAGAGAACAGAGGATTCCAGAAAAGTTCTTGATCTTAACGCAGAAAACAAGCTCCCATTAGCCCAAAGCAGCCAATTCAAATCACCTTATTGAATCTACTTTTTAATACAAAATAAAATAAAGCTGAGAATGCTCAGGACACTGCGCACACTGTATAAACAGGTCTGTGTTTCTCTAGCCTCAGCCTCTGTCTGCTGAAGATTATCGCAGCAGAAATCAGGCTCTTGTGCCTTTCACAGATTATCTCTTTCTGAGGCTGAGACGTATAAAGAGCCACATGACACCCAGTGATGTCATCTCTAAAGCAGGTCACGGTTACTGCTGTAGGTAGTTGCAGTTCTTCTACTAAGTATCTAGCATAGTGATTTTCATGAAAATCTATTTGCATTAAATAGGTTGGTCTTCTACCAATACAGTTAACCCTATCAATACAGTGCTGTGAAAAGGAAAATCAATTTGCCATTCACTCACACGGGAATCAGACTCTCTAAGAGATTCTGTTTAAAATCAGTTTCTAGTGCTGCTTTTAAAAATGAATAATTGCAATTAACTCAAAGGTAAAATAGTGAAGAAGAACATTACCCTCAAAGAGCTGCAGGAGCCAAAGAAACTCTAAAGACAGAGTCTACTTTTAAAACATCTCTTTGAGCTTTCAGGCATCTAAAAACTCAAAAGGCAAGTATATTCAATTCTTAACATTTCGTTTAATGAAATAAAAAGTTTCAGAAACACGACAAAGTTTACTAACACTGTCTCTGAAAGGGTTTTAATCTGTGTTTAGAATTTTTTAGGAAACTAATTCATTTTTAGATGTTTTCAGCTCTGAGAACAACAATTAAAATTTAGCCATGTTATAATTAATCTATATATGGTCTTTAGTTGCTATAAATAGTGTACATAGGTATTATTTCAAAGAATGTGTGATGAATCTGTACTTTGTGGTTCACATCTGTAATCTCTGGGATGTTGAGGCAAGGACTGCAAGCTTCAACCCAGCCCAGGCAATTTAACAATTTAACGAGACTCTTTCTTTAAAAACAAAATAATAATGAGCTGGTATTGTAGGCCCCTGTAAAGGCTCTGAGTTTGGTCTTGAGTACTACAGAGAAATAAGGAGAGAAAGAAAGAGAGAAAGAGAAAAAGAAAGAAAGAAGTAAAGAAGGAAAGAAAGAAAGAGAGAGAGCGAAAAAAAGAAAAGAACAAAGCTCATTTCCTTTCTGTGTAATTTCTTTCTTTTCTCTATATAGTTATATGTTATAATTTGAGATTTTTCAGTAAAAGTTGACAGTAAATAGTTAAATTATTTAATCATCTTTCATGGGAAATAAATAATGCTCATATCCAAAGTGAATAATCATTTGACAACAGTCAGATCAGCAATTATTGAATGCACAGTGCATAATAAAAAATATGATGAATATTTGAATTTTTAAAACAACACTGAGATTCCATTTCACCCCAGAAAGAATGGCTACCACCTATGAACAGCTCTTTTGAAGAAAACAAAACATTATGACAGCTATTGCTGATTTAATGTCATCTTGCTTAGAAGTCCTACCATGCTTCTATTTTTCTATTACCATTGGTTCTATCATGTTGTGTCTTATTGGGATTTTAATATATGTGGTAGTATAAACAAAATTTTTTATTGAAAATGAGATATTATAGTACCCATTGATCATTCTGTTATTTGGTTCAGAATGCCCTTTAATTCTTTCACTCTTTGAATGGTTTTATACTATTTTGTTATGTTTGATATTATTGTATTTGAAACTATGCTCAACTATAGCAGAGAAAGATATATGGTGATAGCTACTGTTAAGGTCCGGTTGTCTTAATGTAAAGTCCTGTGTTGCCTATGTTGTCCTGTTCTGATCTGCTTTGCTCTGCCTTCTTTTGTTTTATTCTCTTTAAAATAAAATAAAAAAATGAATGGCTACCATCAATAAATCAACCAATAACAAATGCTGATGCGGATGTGAGGAAAAAGAAACCCTTCTCCACTGTTTGTGGGAGTGTAGATTGATGCAACCACTGTGGAAATCAGTTTGGATATTCCTCAAAAAACTAGGATTTCACCAAGTCATTCCCATTCTGAATATTTTCTCAGAAGAATTAAAAACACTATACCACAGTGATCCATGTCTACCCACGTTTATAGCAGCACAATTTGTAATAGTTAAATCTTGAAAACAACCCAAATGCCCATCAACTGAGGAAATGATGATAAAAATTGTGGTATTTTATACAATGAAATACTACTCAGCCATTAAGAAAAGTAAACTTGAGACTTTTATAGGCAAATGGATGCAACTTGTGACTATATTCATAAGTGAAATAAATCAGACTCACATGTGTAAACATTATGTGCAATCAATATTGGGAAATGGGAAGAAACTGTTCAAAAGGAAAGAGAAACTTGAATGAAGGAAAGAAGAAAAGGAAAAATAAATCAATAATAGTTAAGCTGGCTATGCCACTAATTTCTATTAGTTCATTGAAAAGAAAGCTTTTTACTCATATTATTTGATCATTCTTTCATACCTATATGCTGTAATCTGAACAACTACTTTGAAGATAACCATATGTAATGTATTAACTTTGTTACTCTTTTGCTTTCTTGTTTTGAAATTTCACATCGTTTTTATTAGCTTTTTCTCATTGAAATAAAAAAGACAAGAAATATTACAGTAAAACAGATTGCCATTAGTCCTCCTCAAAATACTCCCCCTTGCTTCAAACACACTTATCTCATTGCTGTTTCTGAAGCAGTTTTGGAGACCCTCTTTCCTGAGTGTCTTTAGTTGTACCATTGTAGTTACCTCCATATCCTAGATTGATTCAAAACATTGGCTTTTCATGGTCATTTTGATTTGGTCGAGAGCCAGCAGTTCATAGTGCCTGATTCAGTGAAAACAAAATTGGATGAGGACACATTGTAATATTTTTCACAGAAATGGACATAACGGTGCCAATGAAAGACACAAAAGAAGTTTACAAAACTTCTCAGAAAGTGGCAAGAAAAATAGAATGTGTAACTGAGGTGAGGGGAAGTATATTAGGGAGATTAATGGCAACATGTCTTTTATTGTAATAGTTACACTTTTAATCTAAACATTCATTGCTTCTTTTGATCACCCTATATTTCTCTTCTAAATATGGTAATGCCAACATAGGTGAAATACTAGGAACTTAGGCTGAGGATGTCATTCACTGGTAGAGTTCCAACCTTGTAGGCACAAGGCTTTGGGTTTGATTCCAAGCACCATACACACAAAAGAAGAAGGAGAAGGAGAAGGAGAAGGAGAAGAAGAAGAAGAAGAAGAAGAAGAAGAAGAAGAAGAAGAAGAAGAAGAAGAAGAAGAAGAAAGAAAGAAAGAAAGAAAGAAAGAAAGAAAGAAAGAAAGAAAGAAAGAAAGAAAGAAAGAAGACACAAATATTAGGAACTCTTCTGGAGGACACAATACTCTGTCATATTTGGGAAAAAACTCATAAGTCTGGGCTACAGAAAACAGAATTTTCTGTACAAATACTTCCGCTAAGCAAATCTACCAAGACAATAGTGATTGTTTTGCATTCGGTCAGGAAAAATTTGCCTCAGTACCTCCTCAAGGTGTATCCACACAGTGCTAAAACATCCAAATGAAAATTGAGGAGGAAATTGAACAACTGCATGTGTTTGGGTTATATAAGTTTCCCAAATAAAGTTGATTTTCTTTCTATTCCCACAACATAGTACTTTTTTCTTTTAGAGGGGGAAAGGTGTTTGAATCCAAAGCCTCATGCACACTAAGCAAGTACTTAAACACTGAAATATCCCCAGCCCAATAGAGTACTTTCTATTAATTTTACAGTGAGGAAGATTATCTTGAACTTTTTTAAAATACAAAAATCAGAACCCTTCTCTCAGATATTATCTGATAAAAATGATCTGCTGTGGTTCTGGAATATGAATTTTTTAAATTCCCAAAGTAACTGTTATTTGGCAAATGTTACAATGATCCCATATATTATATCCCATAATTGTATATAATATACAATTATATAAAATCCAAGTGAGGGAAATATTTTTTATATTTATCATGATAAAAAGACAAATTGTTGCTACATTAAGGGTTCAGTGTTGGGGTTGGGGTGCCCTCTTCCCAACTTGTTGGGTTCCAGGCCTATTATTTTCTGCCTTCCTTCCTCTTCACATAGCTTGAAAAAATGGCCCAGAATGAAGGAGTAGGCAAAGAAAGAAGACCTGTGAGGCCCAGGATCAGTCTCCCCGCTCAGGACTCACCTGGCCTTGCTCTGCAGGTGAGGCTGGAAATTTTCAGTACAATCTATGAGTGATAAGCTTCCATGACTCCAAACTCCAGTAGCAGATGACCCATTATCACCCCAATCAGAGTTACACCCACAAATCTGGGACAGGAAATACAGCTGAGATTTTAATCTCCCTCTGCGATATGTCTTACCTTTCAAAAGAAGTTCCTAAATCAGAATGGGGAGGGGTTATTTATAGACTTTCTCAAACCTTATTTTCCAATATTACTGATGTTTCATTGACTGAATTTTTAAAATCTAAACCTTATTGGCCAGTTAATGTAATGAGCTTTATATGTTAGCTAAATGAAATTTTTATTTGCACATTATAGCTATATGAAGGCGACAAAAAGGCGACATAGTGTGTAAAACTTTACCTGGAAGTTTGACACAATGCACTGCTCAACTAGTAATAGTATTATTGTTGAGTCTCAGAAATTCTAGACTTACAGTTTTACTTTAATTGTTAACTGTATTCCAGTGCTCCCCAAAACATGATCTATAAATTAATAGTCCAAAAAGATGTGGTTCATATTGGGTTTCATGGTCAAAGGAACTTGGGGATGTGAAAACAATACTGTCTTTCTATAGGGTCAAAATTTCTACTAACTTAACAGGGCTCTAGGAAGCCTTGGAGCAAAGAAATTGGCTTGTTTCACCTTTCTTCCAATTAATATTTGTTAGTATTCTACAAAATCATATTCTAGGAACCATATTCTGGAGAGTTCTGTTCTAGAAGACATTTCAGAAGATATTTGTTATTAATAATACTCAAAGCTTCTGTACAATTTCATCAAAGAATAGTTATTGAATGTCTCCTGTAAGTTATCTTGTTACAAGAGTTTCTAGTCATGACTGGGTACTGCAGTTACTCGGGACTACAGAATTTGGTACTAGAGAAGTGGGGTCCTTATGTGACTACCTGACCATGTGGTTCATGACCCTTTGGGACTGGCTTGTGGGGAGAATTATAAAGATTCTGAGATGATTGTTGAAGAAGTAGACCTGGAAAACCTTGAACTATACTTGGTGGGAGATTTTGGTCAGAACTCGTAGTACCAGCATGATGATAGAAATAATGCCAGTAAAGACCAGGCTCAGAAGGTTTCTGCTGGGAATGAATGCATTGACTCCTGGACTCCAGACAATGTGTGTTCTGGCTAGGAAGAAAATTTGTCTGCATTTATCTTTTGTTCAGAGACTTTTGCAGCCCCAAAACTGGAAAAGTGAGAGACTTTTCTTTGAGAACAAAACCCCAGAGCACCATGTTCTAGAATGGCAGTGGCCGTGGAAGTTATTCCTTAGGGTTTGGTTTACAGGCCCTCAAGCTCTACAGCGAAGAGAGAAGACTGGCTACTACCTCACCTGGCAGAGACTGCGTCACCCACGTGGTGCTGGTTTTACATACACGAAGAAGGCAAGACTCTTGGGTTTAGGAAGGCTCCCATCAGAATTTCAGAAGACCTGGGAAGCCAGGCAGTGTGCTTCTGAGCGAGCAATGTGTAGAGCTGTGGGTGTGAAACTGAAGGCACAGTGGAGGCCCCAGAAGCTTGGAGAAGCCAGGAATGTGGATTCTCTGAGGAAAACTGCAAGAAGGGAGCAGAGCCAGCTCAAGAGAGATGCCAAGGGAGCTGCAGTGCCATGAGGGTGGAGCCACCAAAGCCCTTTACACCTCTCGTCTTGCCACAGGTTTCTTCTGATACCAGATGCGGAGCCACAAGACTTAATGTTTGCATTGCTGGACTGTGGACCTGCTTCGGTCCCATTCCGTGATCCCCCTCCTTTGTACCTTTTGGAATGGAAATATCTACCCGGTGCCACTGTGTATTGGAAGTGTTTAACTTTGCTTTCATTTGTACAGGGGCTCACAGTTAAGAGTTTGCCTTAAATCTCAGAGGAGAATTTGGACTTGGACTTTTCAACAATGCTGAAACTGTTAGAACTTTGACAACTTTTTTTTTTTTTTTTGGTCTTTTTGAGACAGGATCTCACTATACAGTTAAGGCTGGCCTTGAGTTTACTTTTGTAGCCAAGACTGGTCTCAAACTCTTAATGATCCTCCTGCCTCGGGCTCCTGAGCTCTGGGAGAACTTCAGCAACTCTTAGAGATGGACTAAATGCCTTTTGTATAAAGCAGTGTGCGTAAGTCTTTTCAGGGACAGGGATGGAATGTTATGGCTTGTCTAGATGTCCCCTCAAAGTCTCATGCTGTCACAGGTGGGGCTTTTTCAGAAGTGACTGAATCTAGAATGTGTGATATATTCATGGTGCATTGCTAGGATTAAAGGTGTTAGGGTTAACGGTGGGTAGCTGATTACTAAATCGGCCCACTGATTGGTTTGGCACCAGCCTAATCCCAGTAGAAGAGATACAGTATAAAGGAGAGAAAGAGCTTAGTCTTTTCTTTTGCTTGCTTTGCTACTTTCTGCCCATCGTGAACAGCTTCTCCTCTTCTGTGCTTGCCTGTCACAGAACCCTTCCTTCAAGCCAGTTGATTATGGGCTGAAACCTCTACAGACTGCGAGTTAAATAAACCTTTCACTTTTTAACTTTGAGTATGGGGTATTTTGTCTCAGCAATGAGAAAAGTAACTAAGACACTGGGTATGTAAATTTTGTAGAAGCAGAGACTGTATTTTGTTTTGTTTGTTCATGTTTAGAGTATCATTGTATCCTTGATTTGACAAAGGCTTGACACACTATGGACGGTCAAATATTTCTTGAATGAGTGAAAAAGTGGTAGATCTTAACCAGGATATAAACAACTGTCTCTCCTTGCAAAATAGATCTTATTTGTAAAAGAGAAATCCAAAAAGGGCCTTAAAACAATAAGCTTTTAAGAAAAAAATGATATGATAGTAGCTCACATTTCAGTTCTACATCATCTGATTTCTCTTTGTATATCACTGTATCTTTCATATTTATCCAAAGAGTGAAATGTTCTTTTGTGAGAGTGAAATGGGAATTTGTAAAAGACCATGTACTTTAGGTCTAAATTGGTATTTCAACAACTTGTCTCACCTAAGCTATAGAATAATGACAAAATCTCTAAGAAGACAAATGCCAAATCTGTCTACAAAAATCTTTTTTTCTCAGCTATCTTTATCAAAAGTGAACTACTTTTTCTTTTTTTCTTTCTTTCTTTCTTTCTTTTCTTTCTTTCTTTCTTTTCTTTTCTTTCAACAATGTCTCACTTTGTAGATTTTGCTGGCTTTGAACTCACACTGTAGCCCAGGCTGGCCTCAAACTTGCAGCGATCCTCCTGCCTCAGCCTCCCAAGTGCTGGGATTACAGGCGTGTGCCACCAGGCCTAGCTGAAAGTGAACTATATTTTGTTTATAGTCTTCCATCTATATATTGCTATAAGCTCTGAGATCAGTCAATAAATTTTATTATGTTACAGAGACAAACGAGTCAGTCATCAATGAATTATCAATTTTGCATATTATTCAAAGAAATGCTTAATATTAGCAATCCTTGGTTGTATATTATTAATATAATTTCTGAAATTTTGCAAAAGAAAAAATTTATTTTCTAAGGTTCAAATTTGAAGAAAAGATATATAGATATATATACATATATCTATGTATCTATATACACACCAAAAGGTCTTTTTATGCATGGTCAATATATTCTCTGAACTGAAGCCAGAGAAATTGTGCTATTCAGACTCTGAGAGGCAAGATAGAAGATAGAGTTTGGGTGCTGAAACATTAGAACTCATAAGACCTAAATTTATAACAGCTGGGCATGAAACTGTTAGTTGCCCTTGACCTGGAAAATCTAGGTTACTGAATTATTAAGTAGCACAAGGCTTATGTTCTCTATAACTGAACAGCTCTCAAGATGGTACTGGAGAGAGCCTCTGGAAATCCTCTTTGAGGGTCCAGTTTTCCCTAAAAATGGGTATGGCTTTGGAACAAGACTCTCTCCCATTAGTTACCAAATGTTTCTTAGTGTAACTAAAGATTGGAAAGATAAAAAGAACGGATCAAATTTGGAGGCAATGAAATCATCTGAATATATGTGCATAAGTCATGTTTGACCCCTAGGGTGGCCCAGAGTTCAGGTGGTTTATTTGGACAGGTTTGGTCAGTTACAGGATCATCTGTCAAGAAATATCTAATCGCTCTTCGTAAAGCCAAGACCATTCAAACAGTGCAGTTAATCCAAGCATCCCACAGCCTCCTCTCCGGGACAAACGAGGTATGGAAAGGGGATGGTCAGGTGGCCCAGACCACTGCTCTTAGAGTTGCTTGGAATTGAATTCTTCTGACTGGGAGTGAGGCAAGGCTTTGGTACTGGGCTTACAGATGCTCAAATGGAACTTAACTCTGCTTTTGAGCACACAAGAAAGGGATTGTGGGGAGGGGTGTTCCAGTCCTCTTATGTCTGGAAAGTAAGAGAATGACCTAGCCCTGTTTTACTGTGCGAGCATGTGTTCTCTCAGAAGAGACTCACTCATTTAGAACCAAAGACCTTAAACCTAGTTTCACCTTTAGAATTTGAAAATAAGTCTTTAAAGAGCAAAGCTAAAATAAATGTTTTATGTATTATTTTTGCAGAGTACAGCTCAAATCTCAGAACATACTCATTCTGGAATGTAAGCTGATTCTCATGGATTCATCTTGAAAATCACAAACAGGCACTGTAACTCCCATTTAGCTTCAAGTTAAAAGCTCTGTCTCCACTTTGCCCAGGTTTTCCACAGTATTTTGAGTAAAGCACATTGGATATTAGGAAGAGAAGATTTAACTAACATTCATTGCAAGTTTTTAGGATCATAGGCTCTGTACTGTTTCTCAAAAATACGGGTGCTATTTAATCTAACAGCAGTACCTACCTGTCCATCTTTGAAATAGGTGCTATTTCTAGGTTTCAAGATGAAACTACTTAAGTGATATGTCTTAGACGCAGAAATAGGGGCAGAGCTTTTTAAAATTAATGTGCATTTGCAATATATAATAGTTACATTTATTTCCAGGAATGTACACTATACCTGCATATATACAGCATTTTAAACCAGTTTTGATCCCTTTACTCCTCTACTTTTCACTGATTCTTTTTCTCTTCTCCAAAAAGTTTTTTCCCTGTTTCTTACCATTTCTCTTTTATCCTTTAAATCATTATATTTAAAATTTTTCATTTAGTGAGACTATGCAATATTTAACTTTTTGTGTCTAACGTGTCATTTAACATATGGTCTCTGGTTCCATGTATTTTTTGAAAACGACATGATACCGCTCTCCCTTATGGTTGACTGGCATCTCATTGTGTGTATATACCACATTTTCCTTATCATTTCATCTAGTAACGGGCATCTAGGCTATTAAGAGTACAGAAGAATAAAACTAAAGCCATCTCTCACCTGGTATTAAAATCAAATCAAAACGGATCAAAGACTTAGATGCTAAATCAGAAACTGTAAAACTATTAAAATATAACATAGGGAAACATTTTAAGTCATAGACAAATGCAAGGGCTTCCATCGTGTTCGAAATAATATCAGGAACCAGCAAATGGGACTAGTTCAAACTCAAAACCCTCTGCACAGCAAAGAGACAGCCTACAGGATAGAAAAAAGTTTTTGCTATGTAGTCTTCTGATAGAAGACTAATGCTTAGAATATACAAAGAGCCTCTCTATTCTGTGTCCTCTCCCCGGCCTGAACTCAGTCGTGGACCACGCTGCCCCCTGCCGGCTAGACCATAACAACACTGAAAGGAACAGGCAGACGGGGCAAGACCATAAAGGCGGGAGATGGGGCTAATCCAAGTAAGTGAGACGACAGTGTCTCAAGCCGATTTCAAAATTTTTCTGGATTTATCTGCAAGAATATATGCTAATGCCTCCCTAAAAAGTGATTAATCTCAGAGAGTATAATATATATCCCATAGTAAAAGAAAAAATATGTTTATACATAAGGTAGTTAAGATAGTTACACAGATAATTTCTCTTAGTTCATTGAAAAGAAAAGTTTGTGCTAATATTGTCTGGACAAGATATCATGCCTATATCTCGTGCTCTGAATAGTTGCTCTGAAGATAGCAATATACGATGTACTAATTATTGTAACTGTTCTACTAACCTGTCTTGAAACTTTGTTTTATGGTTATTTTTATCTTTTTTCTATTTTAAATAAAATAAAAATAGTATATAGTCCACTGTTCTTTCTATTTTATTCTATAAGGCAAGTTACAGATTTCTCAGACTGGAAACTAGAGGTACAAGTATTTTATCATGTGAAATTAACTATTAAAATACATAAAGCACTTCCACTGTTGTCCTCTATGCAATAGCTAATATTTTAAGGTAAAAAGTTAACTCTATACTTCTCAATTTGATACCCACATTGTCCATTCCACAATAATAACTGCTCTTTCAAATTCCTACTTCTGAAACAAAATTTTCAGTTACCATATAATACATTGCGGTATAAGCGCACTTGCTATTAAAATTGCTAGCATAATTTAACGTTATCTTCCCTCCTGTTGCTCTTTCATTTTGTGTTGAACAGCTGAGGTTTGAGATTTTTAATCAAAGATCATTGAATGAAGCACTTTATAAAATCAAATGGGTTTTTTCAATTGTTTTGCTCAGTGTTTATAGCTGTCAAATTGTAAGATAATCTTTAAAATGCACAAACTGATCGTTGCCCCTGCAGTTCAACCTACATGCAGGCTTGTTATCAACTGGTACAGCACAGTGGAAAAGTAGCGCATCATGCCCCAGCCCCGTGTGCAACCTGAGGCAAGTTAGTTACCTCCTTACGTCTCATTTTCATCATCTTTAAAATGGAGATCTCAGTAGTGACTCTTTTGTATGGTCACTGAGAGGATTAATGAGATAATCTGAGCAAAGTATTAGCGAAGTGCTGGCTCTTACATAGCAAGTGGTCAGCTCTTATTTAGATGATGAATTTGAGAGCGCATACTTAAACATTACTGTTGTTACATATTTTAAAGCAGAAATATTCTGAGAGCTGTATTACTATTGTACTTAGCCAAAACAATCAGAGCAAAAGCATGCAGAAGTGCCATTCTCAGCTCAGCGCAGGGATTCAGTTGGATCAGGGAACTGGTTTCCCATATGGTGCAAGCCTGGGACAGACAAGAGGACAGGAAGTAATCACAGTGGTTATGTGTATGAGGATTTGGGGAGCTGCTGGCAAGGCTGAGGAGTTAGGCAAGGGCAGGTGCTTTCCAGCTGAGGGTACCAGGGGTTAGTAGAGGAAAGGGACAAGATACATAGCTGGTCCAATTTGAGAAGATTGTCAGTGTCGTAAGCAAAATAGCAATAGCTCAAACCCAGAGAATGAGGCTGAACAAGCTAGATGACATCGAACAGGAGCCAGGACCTGGAAAACTCCTTTGGAAGACCCTCACTGACACACATCATTTGACTTGAAACAAAGCTTTTCTAAATTAACAGATAGCATTGTATGATTTATTACATACACATGATGTTTTGAAAGACCTATGGTTTTAGCACCAAAGTTCCATGCAGACTTGCTGGTTGTTCTCTTTATGACAAGCTTAGTCAGAAAGGAGCAAAAGTCATCATATTGCCTCCATAAACCTAAGATCTACTCCCTAGTGCGCTGGAAAACCAAGCCTTCCCACCCAGGGCTCCCTGAGAAAACGTATGAGCCAAGTTCAGCAGTGACCGAGGTAAACCAGAATCGCCTTCCTTTCTTTGGTACCTTTTCCCCAAGTGGCCCGAAAGCTTCAGAAGATGAACGGTTCAACCTTCCTGCCAGCTGTCTTGGCAAATTGAGGATCATGGCAGATCCCTGGGAGGTAAAGAACACGCATTTTCACACAAAACATCCGGGGTGCTAGCGTCACAGTGGTGTAGTGGCGTCTCCATAACACAAGGACATTTTCTTCTAGGATTTCAATAAAATAAAAGAAGCTAAGGATCCTAAAACAGTATTAAAACCACTAGATAACTGGACTTATCCACAACTGGCAATTGTCCTGAATTGGAATGTGAGAAGATACAACGGCACTAAATCCAAACCTTTAACAGAGGCTTAACAGAAAGACAAAATGATTTCTAATATTGAGTACCTGTCATTCAAATCAAATCTTCAAAGTAATGTAATTTACACTTTCTGTCAACATTTGCAGCGAAGCGTGTTGACAGCCAACTTTGCTCCACACTTTTTAACTCACAAACCGTGAGGTCCACACAGCCTTGAAGCCCAGGCAGTTTCCAATGTGGTTCACATGCGCCCTCTAGTGACCATGGGCGTCATTGAGCACAAACCATTCTCCCAAGAAATTGTCTTTATATGTAAGAATTCACTCGATTTTGCTATCAGTTAAAGACAGATCTTCTGCCACTTTTATCTCCACAGCTATGAACTCATTTTGGTCTCTCTCATTAAGAACTCGTATCTAGATAAAATTGTTACAGAAGATGCAACGTCGTCATCTAAACACATTTCACATAAATTAACAATTACTTGATCCCATTGTGAATATGCTGTTTTGAGAGTCGAGAAACCTTCTCTAGCACTTAATAAAGCTAAACTAATATATTTTGAAAATCATGTACTTTACATAATAAGTTCATTTCCCTTCTAACATTTCAGCATTTCAATGACTGGTTATAAATTACCATACCGACTAAATCCAAAATCTAATTTCTAAGTGCCTGATGATTGATTTCCTACAACATTTTGTGTTTTTCTTGAAATGCAGACTTTCAGCAGATCCTCTTATTTCTTAGTCTTGTATTCAGAGGTTCTTAAATTGATGGACTGTGAGCTGACCAAGCTCCACAGGCCTGCAGGCCTGGTCTAGTTAACTTTCAAGTTTCCTTAGTAGTTGCCAACATCTAGAATTGAATTTCTGGTATTTCTGGAGAAAGGGTTGCCTTTGGCAAGGCCCATCCTGAATCCCTACACAGCCACATGCTCCCGGGGCCGAAAGGGCTGCCCTTTAGGGGAGGAACCTGTGCACTGCATTCAGCCACACAGGTGCTTTATCCAACCCCAGAGTCTTGACATTTTCAGTTCCCCCAAAGAAGTTTTTCTCTAATCCTAATAACCAAGCTAACCTTTTGTCATATCAGTGTAAGGCAACGCTACTAGAGGCAAGTACTAAAAGACACAATCCTTTATAAAGAAAACAAACAAACAAACAAACAAACACCCCTCCTTAGTAATCAAGGGATGAGAACTCCCAAGTAAGTAGCTTTGGTTGATTTCATATGTAATCTGTTTTCTCCAAACTTGGTAAAGTTCCCTTGTGCTTATGAAATTCGTCCTTATTCTATGTTGACAAAACCCTTCCCGTGCAGCAGAAAAGTACCATAGCTCCTTATAGCCACAAACCACTGCTGGCACGCTCAGATTTCTTTCTTGGAACCAGAGACCAGGCTATGGACACGGACACGTGGTAGCGAGTCAGGCCAGGGAGGCGGAGCTGTGACACTCACCGGTGTGCTGCTGTCGGAGAAGGTGTTCATGCTCACGGAGCTGCTCAGCTTGTCCGAGGAGACGGAGGGCGGCGACGGGCTTCTCTTCTCCAGGGGCTCGTGCCGCTGCAGGTACTCACGCCAGGCTCGCTGGATGCTGTAAGAAAGCAGCACACTCTCTATGGCTCCAGGTCACTCCTCATAGACTCGAAAAAGGAGAAGAGAAGAGAGGAGGGGAGGGAGGGGAGGGAAAGGAAAAAGAAAAAGAAAAAGAGAAAGAAAAAGAAAAAAGAGAAGAAGAAAGAGAAAAGAAAAAACTACAAGGAGTCTGAAGGAATTGGTTCCATACACAAAGAAAATGTAACATGGAGAACCTGTCTCAGGAAATCAGAAGGCGTGGGATCTAAATATTTGGCACTGAGTTTCACTTTATTTTCCTGGGTTGACTTTCACAGATTTGCTTTAGCTAACTCAGCCTAAACCTACTTGGAAAAAGCCACTAGTTAAAGGCACACTGATTTTTCATCTTATATTTTTCATCTTATATTTCAAATAAGAATAATAAATAGGCTGACTACCACACTAGATACATTCATCCAGCCAATATATCATTGTTGACCTCTCGTCACGAGGGTCAGCACTAGGTTCTGGACAGAGGCTCTGCGGTCCACACAGTGAAGTGGTGCCGTTCACACAGACCTCAAGGTGACAGACAGTGTCCACGACATTGTGCAGTGCAATCTGTCATGGAGTTTACATATTATGGGAGGAAACAGGCAATGTACGAGAGAGAGAGAGAGAGAGAGAGAGAGAGAGAGAGAGAGAGAGAGAAAGAAAAAGAAAGAAAGAAAGAAAGAAAGAAAGAAAGAAAGAAGAAAGAAAGAAAGAAAGAAAGAAAGAAAGAAAGGAAGAAAGGAAGGAGAGATCTGATTCAATGCAATCCCAACCAAAATACCATTAACATACCTTACAGATCTAGAGAAAATATTCCTAACATTCATGTGGAAACAGGAGAAACCTAGAATAGCAAAGGCCATTCTGGGCAACAAAGGCAAGACAGGAAGCATCTCAATTCCTGACTTGAAACTATACTGCAAAGCCACAGTGATAAAATCAGCATGGTACCGGCAAAGAAATAGACCCGAGGATCAATGGAACAAATTAGAAGATACAAACACTACTACAAAGACACTCAGCCAACTTATATTTGACAAAGGGGCTAAACATGTTCACTGGAAAAAAGCCTCTTTAATAAATGGTGTTGGAGAAACCGGCTTTCCACATGCCGAAGACTGAAACTAGACCCATGCCTATCATCATACACTAAACTAAAGTCAAAATGGATCAAAGATCTAAATGTTAAAATAGAAACACTAAATCCACTGAAGGACAAGGTGGGTAAAAATCTTGGAGACATAGGGGTAAGGAGAGGATTTGTGAATAAAATTCAAGCCACACAGGAAATACTTCAAACAATCAACAACTAGGATCTCATATTATTGAAAAGTTTTTGCACTTCAAAAGAAATCACCATCAGAGTGAAAAGAAAACCCACAGAATGGGAAAGAATTTTATATGATAATCCCTCAGACACAGAACTTGTATCCAGAACGTACAAAGAATAAAAAACACCAAGTCCTCCAAATTCAAAGACCCTCTCCTAAAATGAGCATCTGAGATGAACACACAGTTCTCAGATGAAGATATACAAATGGAAAATAAATATATGAAGAAATTTTCACCATTACTAGTCATCCAAGAAATGCAAATTAAAACAGCATTGAGATTTCCTCTCAGTCCGGAAAGAATGGCTGCCATCAAGAAACCAGCTGATAACAAATGTTGATGAGGCTGTGGGGAAAAAGGAACACTACTCCACTGTTGGTGGGAGTGTAGACTGGTGCAGCCACTGTGGAAATCAGTATGGAGATTCCTCAAAAAACTAGGATTAGAAGCTCCATTCAATCCAGCTATTCCCCTTCTGGGTATTTTCCCAGAAAACTTGCAAAGGTCATGTCACAGTGATATATGCGCACTCATGTTTATAGCAGCACAGTTTGTAATATCTAAATCTTGATAACAACCAAAATGCCCATCAACCACAGAGTGGATGAAAAAAATGTGGTATTTTTATATAGTGGAACACTATTCAGCTATAAAAATGATGATCTTGAGGCCTTCATAGGTAAATGGAGGCAACTTGATAATATCTTCATTAGTGAAATAAATAAGACTCACATTAGTAAATATCACATTGTTTCTCTAGTGTAAAAGATAGTAAGAATTGACAGAATAATGGGATTCAAAAAGTATAATAGATATTGTAAATGTGAAAAGGAAGGAAAGTGTTCTAAAGGATATAACGGTATGTGTACTGTGTAAGATAGAGGATCATATTACTAAATTTCTGTTAGATAAATCATTAAATAGAAGGGTTTGCACTATCAATGTCTAAGTGTCTAGTGCTTTTTATGCTTTGATTATGTAACTTTAACAACTATTGTTAAGATTATAATGTGTCAGCTAGTGATTTTATGAGAATTTTTTAAAATTCTGTATTCTACTTTTTTCTTTTTTTCTATTTTTTAAATTTTCTTTTCTTTCTTTCTTTAAATAAAAAACTTGGAAAAAAGAAAGAAATTTGAAAGTGTTACTATAAAAGAAAATAACATGTGATTAAGTAACTATGTAAGATTTCATTCCAGGAAATTCTTTGTTTCCCATGATTATTGTCAGAAAAAGTCCTCTTTTACTTTGAGTGACAGAAACTTTTGATGTATGAAAATAAAGTGATTTTTTTCCCTACTGAGTGGCTCCTAGTCCTTGAGAGTCACCTCTAGGTCTTTCTAGGTGGTCAGTAATCATACTTTAACCTTTCCTAAGGATTAGCTTCCTAGCACAACAAGCCCAATTGTCAAGATTTGACCTCCTACAATAGTTCCAAATAGTTATATTAATTCCATCACTATCTCTTCTAGATGCTTGGAAACATCTGTCATCATATAATTCTTCCACACACAATCTAAGCCACTAAAGAGGTTTTTACATAAGAAACTGATATACTTTTATTTGGTTAGAACGATTCAAAGGCCATCAACTCTCAATAGTCAGAGGACACAAAGAACACAAAAACGCTATCACATTACTGAATCTGTACAGTTTCCCCCCAGTTAATCAAGGCACTCTGAATTGTAGTACTAAAGGGAGAATCCAGGAGCTGCCGTCCATGCCTTTGGGTCAGGGTTAGCTTCTGTGAAGCTAGGAAACCTCAGCTCTTAAGGCTCCCACTTGGAAGCCAGGGTCCTCTTCCAAGAACCTATGTGCAGTTCTTTTGCACTGAACTGCAAAAGTGAAATTGAGTGCCCTCCAAATTATATATACTTCAAACTCCACTAAAGCAGGCTGTCACTGTGCTTTGAATTGAATTATACCTAGTCACTGCTTTATTATACAATGCTTGATCAAAATCAATTCTTTCTTTCCTTTTCCTACTCTTCTCCTTCTTCCTCTGTCTCTCTCTGTCTTTGTCTCTGTGGGTCTCTCTCTGTCTCTCTCTCTCTCTCTCTCTCTCTCTCTCTCTATATATATATATATATATGTATATACATATACATATATATTTAAAACAAAATATTTAAGTCCTATAAAACTATCTGTCTAAAGTTTATAGACATATTGTTTCTTCCAGAACCTATTTTATTTTTTAAAAAATAGGAAACTTTTTGAAGTTACTATTGATTACACAACATCTGCAGCTTTTTAGGTTTCTCAGAGCCCAGCTAAACAGTTCTGCCACTTGAAGGCACCTAAATCAGAAAATTTGTCCATCAAAGGCTTAAAAGTACAACATATGAAAGGCAGTTAAGAATTTGAAAATATTAACAATCCATATAAAATAAGTACGTTTACAAAATTTCAAGGCATTCTACTGTATTGTTAAAAAAAAGAAAATCACCGTGATGTTGTGTCTTGTTAGATTTTAATATATGTGATAGTATAAAAATTTTTTTATGGAAAATGAGATGTTGTAGTAGCCATTGTTCATTTTTGGTTATTCAGTTTAGAATGCCCTGTAATTCTTTCATTCTCTTGAAAGGCTTTATACTATTTTGTTATGTTTGATATTATTGTGTGTGAAGCCATGCTCAGTTATTACAAAGAAAGAGACATTATGTAGCTACTGTTGTTATCGAGTTGTCTTGTTGTGAAGTGATGTGTTGCTTACATTGTTCTGTTCTGATCTGCTTTGTTCTGTCCTCTTTTGTTTTATTCTCTTTAAAAGAAAAAAGAAAAAAGAAGGAACCCATAGTGGTCATTTATTGTAGTATTACATTTAACTTTTTGAACAGCAGGGGGCGGCATGACACCTTTAAATAACCGAGCAACGCTGAGCAAAGCTGAGGTTGAGTTTTGCAAAGAACTTTGTTAGCATCACAATTTTCCCCCTAGTTGTATGGAATCTGGAATGTGACAAAATAATTTTCCTTAACTCAGAGACTAAGCAAGCTTTCTTTTCATTAATCAGAAAATCTTCAACTGTTAAGAGTGTAACAATATTTAATACTTTGAAAATATGTTAAAAACACAATCATTTCCATGTTTTTGGGGTTTTTTTTAGTATTTAACCATGGTCATCACCCATATACATGGAAATAATTTTACTTCAGAGAAAGCACATTATATCATATGCTTTTTAAAATTTAATATAATAAATATTTTCCACATATTATGTGTCCTTCATAATCACAGTTTTAAAGGCTGATAAACAGGGTGGATGAAGTCTTTAAATAGGTATCAGATGTTAAGTAATAAGTTATTTGCACCATATTATGCTCTAACCCTAAATAGCTACATTTTTAAGTGATAGAGTCATTATGGTTACATGTACATAGTAGCATTCACCTGTAACCCCAGCACTCAGCATGCGGAGGCAGTGGGATTTCTATGAGTTTAAGACCAGACAGGGATACATAGCAAGAACTTGTCTAAAAAATAGAGCGTGTCAGTGGGGGAGATAGACAGACAGACAAAAAAAGGAGGGCCTCAAATATCACATCCAAATATTTAAGAAAAAAGTACTTAGTATGCACACAGATTTTTTTCTCCAATTTTCCAGTCATGCTTTACTATAAGTGGGTTATAAGAAAGTCACTGTTACTACAATGGTAAGTTTTGCCTGCCCAGTATTAATTTTTCCCTTCTTTGTCTTGTTTCAGCACCCATTTTCCTTTGGGGATCCACCAAATTTCCAGTTAGCCATGAATAGAACTTCTAAAACTATAAGTCAAAATAATATTTTTTCTCTTTATAAATGAATTGTCTTGAGTATTTTATTACAGTGACAGAAAACTGACCAATGCAGAAGCACATATACCTCAAGCCAGGGCAGTGAAAGACTATCCTGGGACTTATTCCAGAGACTACTGAGAAAGAGTTCCTTTCTTTCCTCTAAAGAGTGTCGGTAGGTAGGCTGTAATTTAAATGTACCAGTCACCACTTCACCACAGTACTGGGAGAATCTGTGTGACAGTGAAGCAGAACAGAGCTTACATGGTAAGAAAGACAGATGTCTGATGACCTTGCTTCACCACCTGAATCCAGCTGTGCGGAAACACATTTGCCCATGGGTATTTCCATTACATGACCCTATGTAATCCTTTGTATGTATAAGTTAGTTTGAATTATGTTTCTGTCACAACTAGGAATCTTTAATAAATTTCAAGGAACAAATTGGGAGAATTAATCATCAGACCAACAGTTAGGACACATCCTCACTCTCCCCATTAAATTTTGTTTCTTTCTTGTGATTGGACAAAAGAAAAAGGCATATCAAATACTGCTAACTAGTTTGAGGTAAGATATGAAAATCACACACTGATATGATTCCTGAGAACACTTACATTATTTTTGTTAGTCCAAGTTGACGTAAAAGTATAGTGTATTTGGAAAAGATATATTTGGATGAAAAAACAAACACTAGGCTGAACGTTGTTCTTGGATTTTCTTGTCGAAGGCTCGCTGTCACCCCATAATACACAGTTACTGTAGTCATTTCACAGAGGGATACTGAGGCCCAGGGAGCTTGCTGGTGCGTTCAATGTTACACAGTGCTCAACAGAGCAGGAATTTGAACCTAGATTGCTCAGATTTCAAAGTGAGCTCTCAATCACTTTTCTCTAATACTGTCTTCTAACTAAATTTTTGAGTAAAGTATATAGACATTATGCTCAAACAGATGCAATTTAACCAGAATTTACTGGGAAATACTGTATCATCAAAGTTGTTGGGGAGATTGTCTTCCTTCTCCAAAATCTGTCTCTCTGCCTCTCTATTACAGAATCTAAGCACTGTTTCATCACAAAATCAACCATATTAATAAAAAATCAGAGAAAGAATTGAAATATTTAATGAGCAGACTTTCAAAAGATGACCTGTGTTCAATACAGTAAGTCCCTGACTTACAAATAAATTTTGCTCCCGAGAACATTTATAAATCAGGTTCATTTGTAAGTCTACAGAGTGAGTCTTATATATCTTTGACACAAATATACAATATAAAGGATTAAAAAACCAAACACACACACAAATACTGCACACCATCACACCGTACAGTAAGCACACCGTGGCATTACCGTGACGGTGTCCACCAGACACATGAACTACTTGCACAATTTGTTCACATCTATGGATGTTCATAAAGCAAGGTCTAAATAAAGTTCACAACTTGAATGTTCATAAGCCAGGGACTTACTGTATATGTCTCTTATTCCATAAAAAGGTTAGTATATTGGTAAACCATAGGGGAAAAGATTGCACACAAGTGATGAATGATGTCTAAGTGATAGTCTGTACTTGAGATCTTGTTACGATGTGCAGATCTTGGGCCTGACAAGCAGGGCAGTGGCTGGACATGACTGGAACTGGTTCCTTCTTCCTAGCTTCACCCCACACCTCCATTTGTCATGCTCCTTCACCCCCACACTTGCTCCGGTCTTGGTTCTTAAGGACACACTGTTAGTCTCAGAGCGTCACAGAAAGCCCTCATTTGGGTGCTTTCGCTGTTAGTTTTGCTTTCACTAAACTTTCTAACTTGTGCGATTTGCCTTTGCCTGATCTTCAGAGAGCCTGCCTTTGACTGCCCCACAATCCTTTTCCTTAATAAC
Source organism: Dolichotis patagonum (assembly GCA_004027295.1). Taxonomy (NCBI): domain Eukaryota; kingdom Metazoa; phylum Chordata; class Mammalia; order Rodentia; family Caviidae; genus Dolichotis; species Dolichotis patagonum. Next base: position 92,645 of record PVJX010001884.1, read on the forward strand.
TGTGTGATCCTGATTATTTTTTCATTTTGGCACAGTCCTTTGATCCTCCAAGGCTAGAGTTCAAAATTACCTCTAAACAGTCACATGCCCTTCCTGACACTGACACTTCCCACTGTTACTTACAGTCTTACACTTTCCTATCAAGTCCTTTTTGTGTTGTCTGAGTATGAAGAACTAACCGAAGGCCTTTCCTGCCCACCCCAGCCCATCTTAGGACTCCTAATTCATGCAGCCACAGTGCAGCATCCCATACTTGAGAATGGTTCTCCTCTTGCCTTACCTTTACATTTCTAGCCAGGCCTGCCAAGGTCCCTACCACCCCTGCTCAGGGCCTGCAGACCTGGCCTGCGCAGAGCCCTGCAATGAAATCCACTGTGCTCTCTTCATCAGTAAAGGGCCAGGAGACTTCAGTAGCACAGATTTTATGGCGTAGTTACCTTCACTTTCCTCTGCAACCACCAACATACATCAGAAGGTCCTAAGATAAAGTCTGTGACACTGGAGAGCCACCTTAGGACATAGGATAAAAGCCCGTTCACATCAACGTGCTACGACTCTGAAGAACTCCCCTAGGGAAGAACAGTTGGCAGTAGCCTCACGCACTAAGGATGCCAGGGTGTCAGGGAAAGGTTGTACTAGGGAGTCAAAGGACACAGACCAGACAATGAAGGGGTGTAGCCTTTATTGGTTGGGGCTTCAGAGAAACAGAACTACCTCTGTCTCCAGAGTCGCTAGGCTTAGAGCCATCTAAAAGGAACTGCCTGGAAGCCTAAATATTGCCAATGCTAGGACCCTGGCAGCCTTGGTGTCTAGTACATGGAAAGTGGGACTCTGGCAGAGGAAGGGTGAGGAAGGCGGAAAGAAGAGCAGATGAGGAAGGGAGCAGAAGAGAAAGGAGAAGGGACGGGAGGGGCAAGCTAACAGAAAGGAAAGGGTTTGTGTGTGTGCAGAGGGAAATGTTCAGCCTGCCAAGGGAGTTAGGGATTTAATAACCAGGTTAGACAAAAGTCACTGAACTGGAGTAAATTCTCGGATGGAACTCAAATTCCATTCTTAGACAAGATTAAGTTTTTTCACTCTCCTCCCCCTCTAGTGAGTGGAAATGGGGTACAGAGTATTAGACAAGATAAAAGCCATTCACTTGTACCTCGCTGAGCTGAGACTCCTCCATCAAACCAACAAACATGAAAGCATAGAATCCCACATTCCCTGAGCTGACTGGAAATAAAGGCTCAAGGAGTTTTTCTCTGCATCCTTCTCCTCCTGGTACCTACCCCTCGGTCTCTATATATTTGAGATGAGGAAAGTGCAAAAAGACCAAGAAGTGTTTCTAACTTAATTTCAGCATTCAAATTTTTCATAACAAACTTCCCTTCCCAGAGTGTTTTCATTTAACAAGCCCTTATCTCAATGAGAAAATTCCCAAGGATAGAGAAGCCTATTGTTGCAAACTAGTTTCTGTATCATGAAGCTGACCTGCTTCCACACAGTGATTCAATGGCTGGATTTTTCTGATTAGTAAGGGAGGCACAGAGCTACCTGCAAGGAGGCCAGCTGGCTGAGCGCCGTGTTTGGGCTTAAGAAATTTCCTGGTAAAAGCAAGTTATTTACCAGTGTAACGTAGACTTGCAGATATCTATATCTATATCCATATCTATATCTATATCTATATCTATATCTATATCTATATCTATATCTATATCTATATCTATCTATATCTATATCTACATCTACATCTGTATCTATATCACCTACATTTTTTAAAACAAGGCCTTGCTATATAGCCTAGGCTGGTCTTAAATTCATGGCAATTCTCCTTCCTCAGCCTCCTAAGTGCTGGTATTACAGGCATACATACCTGGTTTGCAGAAGTATATATTAATATTTGCTTTTACTCCGGAGGACATTATATATCTGTGAAATTTATGTTTTAATCCCTTAATCCAGCAATGATATATTGTTCTGCAAAGTAGGACACCTCAAGACACCCTTTTTCAGGGTGATTTTTCTAAAAGATCCATCACTTAGTTTTATTGTTTATTTATTTTGCAAATGGTCAGCTCTGGCCAAGCTTCAGTGTGTTTAAGTTTTTAACTGTTAAATCAGTTTTTTAGAGTGTGTATATGTGTTTGTCTTGTGCATATGTGATATTATATACATGATTACTGAAAATTCCCATTTGCACTCCAAAGGAGAATCAGAATGGGAAATGATCACAAAAATCACTAATGAATAACTTGAGTTTGCTTCCAAGGAAATTCTGTAAGCCCCATCTTTATTTAGAAATAGTTTAAAACTAGGTTAATATTTTGCTTTATAACAGAGCTGTCCCCCTGTATATCTTAACTCATTAATTAATTAGTTAACTCATTAGTTAATATGGAGGTATTGTTAGTACTATTTTAAAGTAATAGTCATTTACATTTGAGGGAAGGATTTGCATTTGGCTTAATAAGGGAGGATATGAAGGAAAATGATAGTAAGTGAGAAAGAAAGAAAATTTTTCCCCAAACTAGTTGGACAAGAGTTAGAACTGGAATGGAAATAAGAAGATGGTTATAAAGTGTGTGTGTGTGTGTGTGTGTGTGTGTGTGTGTGTGTGTGTGTGTTAACCAAGCTACTAAGACGAAAGACAGTAGAAAATGCTAATGGACATTGCAGAACCATATTGTACTTGCCTGAAACAAAAACTAAGACATGCAGAAGAAATGTCAATCAGAAAACTCTCTGTATTATCCAGTTGATGGTTCTGTGAGCCCAAGGCAAGTTTGTTACTGCTTAAAACAAGGAAGAAATAATGTGAAGCACATAAATGTGAACTAAATAAGTGTGTAATTCTGTACTCAAAAATTTTAGATTTGTACAGAAGTTCAAAAACAAGAACTTACATTTTCACCTTTGATTCCAAGGGTTGCAGATTAAGGGGATATTTTTCAATATTATTCTCCATATCCATGGCCAGTTGGTGACTAGAAACAGAAAGAATGTCTCAATAAAGATCAGGTTAGGAAGTTGACATTCACAGCAATAACAGTATTAATTTCCATGTTTTGGAAAAGGCAAAATAAACTCAATTTTGTTCATCTGAATTAATCAAATGAATCCTAAAAATGAGTGGTGTGTAAATTACTATAAGGAAATGACACTGTTTTTCCTTTTCCTTTTCATAGCCTTTTAACCCCTACCACTCAACTCAACATTCATAGCTACAGCATGAAAATAATTTTCTTTAGAAAAGGGAAGCAGAGATCATGTAGGAAGGAGATAAAATGTAAGCATTACACACTCCACGATACTGGCTGCCTATTAAGTTGTGGAGAAGGCTTCCTTCGCCCTTATGGTATCACCACCATAAAACCTTTTATCTGTGTATTATTTCCAAGTTCCTGCTGTAAACAAAACATGAACTCTAGACAGGTGGTCACTATTTCCAATGAGCTTCTTGGACTCTCACTTGGTACCACAGTGGTCAAGGGGAAGGAGGTCTTAGGCTGAGTTTTGAAGAATGGACAAGATGTAGGTAAATGGAGAGTGAAAAGTAATATGCATGAGGAAGACATACTGAGACACTGAATAAAATAAACAGTATCGGTGAAAAAAATTACAGGTTATGTTTAGAAAATGAATCAAGCAGTTCAACACAAATGGGTGAGAATATAAAAGGAAACAAGTTTGGAAAAGAGAAAACTAAGCCACCATCCCCGGCTTGATGTAGATATTTTATATTTACTATTTTATTGAACTCTTACCAAAACATCCATAAATTAGGTCTCCTTTCCCCAGTGTATATCTGAGAAATAGGGTGCTCTGTGAGGCTGAACTCACTGTATAAAAGAAGCCAGATTGAAACTCTTGTCTCACTGCTCTCTCACTACAAGATACTAGTTGGAAGCTCTTGGTAGCAGGCTCATGATACTTAGTCATTAATTTCAGCTTTCAGAGGCCGTATATTTCACATCTATTCCAATACACATGTCAGTTTTTGTGTGCATATGTGTTTGTGTGTGTGTGTGTGTTTGAAATGAAAGTTTTCAGAAATATTGTCCCAATTATATGTGACATAATTTGAATTTTCAATTTTCAGGGATTTTTAAGTCCTGTAGTGGCATATCAAATTGGTTTAACAAAGTATCAATGGATTGTGACATTCAGTATGGAAGAGGAAAAATACTTCTGCAAGGGAATACAATGAAAGGGATCTAAGACGGGCTTGCAGTGGGGGTGAGTGAGAGAAAGGAAAGGAAGCTGCTTAGAAGACTATGTAAATTGGCTGTTATAGCTGACACATTGGTCAACTTGAGAAGTTTAGAATTTTAACTAACAGATTCAGCGTTCTTACTTTGTAAACATTCTCAACTTGTGCAAAAGACGGGCGCAGAGGTGGTGTTAATGCTATACCCACCCAAGGCAGGGATGGAGGGTGGTGGTTGTCTGCTTACAACACAAGGGAGGAGAAGAGGCTTGCTTGACCCTCTACTGCTTTGGATGTTTTTGCCGGCTGTTTGCTGCCTTGAATTGTTGCCCCGGTGCCACACTACTACACCTTGGAGCCAGATGATTATGGACTGAAACATCCAAAAACTGTGAGCAAAATAAACCTCTCCTTCTCTAATTTTGGGTGTCAGATGTTTTTTCTCAGCAACAAGAGAAAAGTAACCAAGACATTAGCTAAGTAATGAGAACCAGAATTGTGATGGCAGTAAATAAAAGCAAAAGGTAAGAAAACAATCGTCCTGGAATTGTCTCTTAGGATCAAAAATATACTTCCTATTTCTTTTCAGCAAGGAATAGCCAGGTAAGGAAAGCATGGAAGACCCGATAAATTCCTATCAGCCGCTAGGTGGTGCCATGAACTCAATCTAGCTTTTGGGCACGCTCTCTCAGCCTGTGTGTTGAGCGGAAAGGAAAAAATTCACCATTTCCTCTGGACTCTCTAGATTCAGAGTTCATTATTAATTCTTCATTATTTATTTGTTCTAGAAATTTAGCATCATTGTGTGTCAGTAATGACACAAAGCATGGGGGATAAAATGGTGAGAACAGTGGACACGGTCCTTAACACTCACAGTCGGACAACGTAGAGGAACACTAAACAGGTAAGGACAGTGTGGAGGATATTATTAGAGAAGGAAATACATGGGGACCTAATCCAGGGTAGGTGGATATGAGAAACCTCATTTTTATAATTCTGCGGTCTTGTAGAACAAAACAGCCTTATAACAAGGATACCATAAGATTCTGTTAATTAAACATACTATTATCTACACATTACCAAATCAGGTAATAGAGATATTTGTAGGCTTAGTAGTTATGTAATTACAAAGGTAATATTTTTATAAAGAGAAGAAAAGAATTATATTAGCAAATTTACTAATTTGAGGGTATAACTTACATATCCTCAAGAAACTATAAACTACAAATAGCCATTTGTTTAATTTGGCTAGCACTAGTTTATTCCATCAATAGTTGCCTGTGGTTAATAAGTGACTAAAATCAGTAGAACGTCTGACTTGCAAGCACACATGTCCCACCAGAGATGCAGCACGATTCAATATTTATAAAAAATGGCAGTGAACCTCAGGTCACACTTAAATTAATACATGATTATCATAAACAATAGAGTCATAAGCAGCCTCCTTACCAATCACTCTTTTCTGTTTCTGGTCACATGCCAAGCTTATGTGTGTGTGTGTGTGTGTGTTTCAATAGTCCTAAGTGACCCTACCTATGGTGTACAATAGTGTGGAGTTGGAGCTTCCCCTCCCTTCACACTGTCTACCACAAAACTCTGTTGAGCATTCAGAATAAGTGTAATGTTCCAAAGGGGATTAACCGATCGACTGCCATGACACCACTATCACTTAACTTACGGTCATTCCGGGTAGCTGAAGTGATTTACATCAGCACCTAAGTCAGCTACAGCTATAATGAAATGCCTAATCTGCTCACTCAAAGTACACTAATTTTTCAATCAAAGCTGACAGCTTTCAAGGACACGGTCCTACAGGGAAGCAGCATAAGAAAAGCTCCAGAAATCTATGCGAACAGGCATAGTTGTTGGGTCTGACAGCCCCTGCTATTTCCTCTGTTCTACATGAGCAGGAAGGGGAAGGTTTCTCTATATCCCTGGGTGCTTTGAGGGGACAGAATTCCCATACCTGGAATTCCTATCATGATCAGAAAAAAATAAGCACACAGACAGGCTCATCTTTTCCACAAGCTCTTAGCTTTCTCAGGTCTCTGGATAATTAAAGGAAGAGCAGTCAGGTAGAGGCAGAGGCGCACACATATGCCATTAACTTTCACGTTTCTTCCTTAGAGCGGATTGCTGGGAAAGATGCATATTGGTCATAATGAGAGGTTTAATATAGAGTTCTGGTCAATTAGCAGGAGAAAAAAAACCCTTTTGGATTTCATTTCCTACATTAAAATCAATAATGAAAAACTGACATAGCCAGGCCTAATAAATAAATGGGCTGAACACCACAGAGACAGTGTGTCCTCAGAGAATTGAGCTACATGAGGTTACTGAGTAACTGAAAGGAATCTAAAATGCGTCCACATCACTGTTTTTAACCCCAGATCCTCACTGCAGGAACCTTAGGGGAACTGTTGAGACCCTGGTTACAGGGCTGCTTTCCAGAGATTCCGATTCCTCTTGTATGGGGCGGGGCTTCAACCAAAGCACTTCTATTCAGCTCCTGGATGATTCTAAGTGTAGTCAGGGCCAAGAACCACTGATGTGGACCTAATGTCATCGCAACACGGGTATCCACAGAAGAAAAATCTTTCTGGCATCTGCTAAAAACTCTTCAACTGTTACTGTTTACAGATAGCTAGTTATGAAGGAGATTGGGAAGAACTGAACTATTTTTTTCTTTTTTAAATTTAAACTCCATTTACTTTAAAAATAGATTTATGTCTTTACATAAAAACATTATAGTAGTAACAGGATAATATATGATGTTTAAATATTTATACACTGGGTGATATTTAAAACAAGTTAAACATAACTATCTCCTCATTTATCACTTTTGTATGACGATGAACATTTTCAATGTGTCTTCCTCTGGCCTTTTTGAATGTAATTTAATTACTGCTATCAGTAGTTACTCTCCTGGGTAATAACGCACCAGAAGTTCTTGCTCCTAACTGTAACTGGAACCCCCTGATCACCCAGCCCCATCCCTACCACTACTGGCTCCCTGACTTCCAGTGACTTCCATTCCACTTTCAGCTTCTATGGGATTAACTTTTTCAGACTTCACTGCATGAGGAAGTTCATGTAGGACTTGTCTTTCTGTGGCTGGCTTATTTTACTTCCTGTAACATTCCCTTGTTTCACCCATGCTGTGGCAAATGACAGGAGTTCATTCTTTTTATGACTGAACAGTATTCCATTGCATGTATGCACCACATTTTCTTTATCCATTAATCAGTACTTTGATTCCATTTCTTGGTTATTGTGAATTGTGCTACAATAAACATGGGAGTCCAGATCTTTCTGACATACTTGTCATACTTGTTCTATTTTCTTTGAATATACCCAGGAGTGGGAATGCTGGATCATAGTTTTATTTTAAATTTTTGACTAATCTCTACAATATTTCCAATAATGGCTGAACTATTTTGTCCTTGTTTATTCACGTTAATGAGGATAGGCACAATTAGGATAAATTGAATTCATAAGTTACCCAGAAACTTTGTTTGGTCAACAGGTTGGACCCGCCTTTCTGGGAAGCTGCCAGGTCAGAGCACATACCCAGATGGGAACGGAAGGGAGCCAGCACTGACAGCACCATATCACGGTGAGCTGTCTCTCAGTCTTTCCGCAAGAAGACTGCCACACCAGTACCATCAGCTGCTCTTTTGAAGATGAGGAATCTGGGCCGCAAGGTAGTTAAGTAATTTGTCAAAACTTACAAAACTAGGGAAAGGAAGTAAGAGGAATCAATCCCAAGGATTTCCATTTTCACAAATATAACGACATTAAAGTATTCCTTTAGATTCTTCCTGGATACTCCCAGTACCTGTCAGCTTACTCATTAAGGAAAAAAGTCCATTCTGTTGTGGGAAAGCCAGAAGTCTTACAAAAGCTATTGTGTTTTTCTGAGCCACAAGGGCATTCTTCATATAGCTTACTCACTGATACTGGTTCTACTCTCTAGAATAAGAAGAAAATTTTAGTTTTTTTTTTTACAGGAATATTCATTCCAACATTGATCATTCAGAGACATTTTTCTCTAAGCAACACATCCTCAGTACTTTGTAATAGTTCACATAGTTCTAGATCCCTCATAGTTTAAATTTACTTTCTCAGGTACTTTCAGGGATGCTTCTTTTTTTTCTTTTATTTTAAGTAAATTACTTTTTTTTAAAATTTTTTTGGTACCAGGGATCAAACTCACAGCCGCACGCTTGCAAGGCAGACACTTATACCGCTGAGCTAAATCCCCAACCCCTTTTCTTTTATTTTAAAGAGGATAAAACAGAATAAAATCAATCAAAACAAACCACTATAAGAGATACAGGACTTCAAAAACATTATGAAATCAACAATAGCTACCATAATGCCTCTTGATATCTTCAAAATAGCTGTAGAGAACTCTGGACATAGTAAAAATCAAACAGAACAGAATAGAATAAAGACAATAAAAACAAAACAATGAATGCAATACAGGATATCAAATAAGCCAATAGCAAATCTGAAGTTGCTACTGTAATAGATTTTGCTATCCTTGAAATAGCTGCTTCTGTCATCAGATTTAACGTAATCAAACAAAACAAAAGGGAATAAAACTCAACCCAACAAAACAATAGAAACGATATAGGACCTCAAAACAAGACCATAGGGAATCAACAATGACTGTAATGCTCAGAAGGAGATCCCCCTAAATGCCAAACTGTGTACCAATATCCTCTGAACCACTAACATTGCAGGTCTAGGGCCAGTGGTCTGGTAAATCTGCTTTTTAAATGCAGTGTCCAGAGCCAAGTATGACAGTCTCTTCAGGTTCACTGGTCCACAGTATACCGAGACTTTGTCAAGAGCTGACAGCAAGGGTTCCAAAGGTGTCCAAACCTAGGTTTGGTTGCCATCCTTACCACTTATGAGCTGCATAGACTTGGACAAGTCATTAAAAGCTCTCTGAGCCTCTTTCCTCATCTGTAAAATGGAAACAATAATGCCCATAGGAAAAACCATATCAGAATTTGATGAATAAATGTTTTTCAGCACGAACGATACCGAGTAGTCTCTAAATCTGCAATAAAAAATAGCTATGCATTTCTTCCCTTATATTGAAAATGCATGTCTATTATTCAGTCTAATATTGTGCTAATACTGTAGAAGCCCTAAAGATTATGAGCTACGCTAATGGCAAATAAACCTCTAAGCATTTACCCACAAAGTGAAATCAGGATATATTTCTCATGTGTTCTAATCCGGATGTCACCCATGTGTTGGACACACCTTGCTTACCTTTGCTGTGCTGAGTGAAGAATTATTTTCTTTGGATGCACATAAAATGCATACTATAGTTAATGTATATAAATAACAAACCTTCCTTTAAAAATATTTCTATTGTAACAGGAATATACAACCCTCGGGCCTCAAATGGGGCATTCCTGCTTCAAAACCAAGTGGAAGACACTACTGTACATTTATCTCTGCTCAATTTCATCTCATTCTCACTCTTTTTTAAAGCTCTTGTGTTTTACTGTGTTATTTTGAATGTTTGTTCTATTAGTTTGGGGTTAGCCTTGCACTTGTTGCAATTTTTATGCCTCCGTCTACAAATATTCATGTTTAAAAGCCAAAGATGGGACAAGGTTAGTTTTCAAGTCTTCATGCTTTCAAGTCATGGGAAGCATCTAAGTGTCAAGCTAACCTATTCATCAGGAGAGCTGTGTATCATCACTTAATTAGCCTCAAGCCTGTCTAACTGTATTTTAAATGAGCCACATTTCTTGGCCCTAATCACAAAGGCATTATTAAAAACTATCACATGTACTTAATCGGTTCTGCCTTGCTTAATAACTTTCATATGAGCTTTTCAACCTAGAAACTTATTTGTCTTCCTTAGTATTTTTACTTACTTTTCAAGCAAATATTTCCCATCATTAACTTGTTTTAGCGGATTCTGCAATCTTTTCAGTTCTTCCTGTAAAAAAGAAAAGAAGTATTTTACAAATTGAAATCATGCACTTCTGACAATATTATTTGAGTGTAATCACTGGCAAAATCAAGATTATACACCATTGCTGGAAAAATTGGCTATCCATATGCAGAAGACTAAAACTAGACCCATGCCTATCACCATGTACTAAACTAAAATCTAAATGGATCAAAGATCTAAATCTTAAAACAGAAACACTAAATCTATTGGAAGACAAAGCAGGTAAAAACCTCGAAGATATAGGGGTAGGTAGAGAATTCATGAACAAGAATCAAACTGCATGGGAAATACTTCCCAGAATCAATAACTGGGACCATATCTTATTAAAGAGTTTCTGCATGTCAAAAGAGATTTCCAGCAGAGTGAAAAGAAAACCCACAAATTGGGAAAAAATCTTAATGGATTGTCCCTCAGAAAAAGGACTTCTGTCTAGAACTTATAAAGAATTTAAAAAAATCAGACCCTCGAAATTCAAAGACCACTCCAAAAATAGGCATCTGAAATGAATACACAGTTCTCAGATGAAGAATTATGAATGGCAAATAAATACATGAAAAAATGTTCATCATAATTAGTCATTAGAGAAATGCAAATTAAAACTACACTGAGATTCCATCTCACCCCAGAAAGAATGGCCAGGATAGAAAAAACTACTAACAACAAGTGCTGGAGAGGCTGTGGGAAAAAAGGAACTCTTCTGCACTCTTGGTGGGAGTGTAGACTGGTGCAGCCACTGTGGAGGTTAGTCTGGAGGTTCCTCAAAGAGGTGGATTTGGAAGTCCCATTTGACCCAGCTATTCCGCTTCTAGGCATATTCCCAGAAGAACTGAAAACATCATACCACAGTGATATATGTGCACCCATGTTTATAGCAGCACAATTTGTAATAGCCAGATCTTGGAAACAACCTAAGTGCCCATCAAGTGGGTAATGGATTAAAAAGTTGTGGCATTTTTATACAATGGAGTACTACTCAGCTATAAAGAATAATCACATTGAGATATTTATAAATAAATGGACACGACTTGAGACCATACTCATAAGCAAAATACACCAAACTCACATGTGTAAATACCGCATAGTCTCCCTAGTATGAGAGTTGGTAAGAGTATATAATATTTTATGGTAATCATGATTCCCCATTTCATTGCTTTGAAGCCTTTCAGTGTTTTCATTCATCAGTTGGAATGGTTTTAATCTGTTTTGTTTGACTTTATTATGCATGATGGTATGAACAGCTGTTTTGAAGAAAACAAAACATTATGGCAGCCATTGCTGATTTAATATCATCTTCCTTAGAAGTCCTACCATGCTTCTACTCTATTACCATCGGTTCTATCATGTTGTGTCTTATTGGGATTTTAATATATGTGATAGTATAAACAAATCTTTTCATTCAAAATGAGATATTATAGTAGCCATTGATCGTAGTTATTCGGTTCAGAATGTCCTGTAATTCTTTCACTCTTTGAATGGTTTTATACTACTGTGTTATGTTTGATATTATTGTATCTGAAACTATGCTCAACTATAGCAGAGAAAGAGATATTTTGACAGCTACTGTTAATGTCCGGTTGTCTTATTGTAAAGTGTTGTGTTGCTTATGTTGTTCTGTTCTGATCTGCTTTGTTCTGCCCTCTTTTGTTTTGTTCTCTTAAAAAAAAAGATTATACACCATTGAGAGGTATGTAGTTTGCAGTGGTTATGTATTTAAACACAATAGTCTATGGTCATTCCACCCTGAACACACCCAGTCTCATCTGGTAAACACACAATACAACTGGTTTAATTGTATTGAAATATAATTGAAATATATATTAATTGAATTATAAAGCTGTCACTTTAACCATTTTTTCATAAATAAGGATAATGCTTCCTGTTATTTTTCTACAATGCAGATGTATTTATTTAAGTGAATCCACATATCCTCTTTTCAAATTTACTGTCAACAGTACTGTTTGCTAGCTGCTAGATAAGAAACTCTAACATTCATTCTAGTGTTCTACTATTGGGTAGTCTGCGACTATCTGCTCTTGGTATCTTCCTCCCTCTAGTCCATGTAGACACACACAAATACAGACACACACACACACACACACACACGCACACCCCTCCTCTGCATTTCTTTCAGGCATCTATCCTTAGGTCTGGCCATAGGAATCTGACAGAAGTTGGCTCAGTTTCCCAGTGAGATTGCTTGTCCTCAAGATTATCAATCACAGAAGATTCAAAGGCTCACAGAACTCTACTTTTGTAATACCGCCATTTCCTAGCCACACTGCTTTCCTCAGCACTAGAAACTGCTAAAGTAACCAACCCCAAGAGGAAGACACAGTTGGAACTACAGTCATACTGTTTAGGGGGATTGCTTCCAGGATCCCAATGGATACCAAAATCCATAGATGCTCAAGTCCCTTCTATAAAACAGTGCGGTATTTGCCTATTTCCTACACACCACATTCTCTCATCCTCTATGACATGCTCTCTTTCGGCACATACTAAACTGTGCATCCCAGAACTTAACCCAGTCACCCACCACTCCTCGGGCCCTGTGCTTTTTCCACAAGGCTCTGCTGTCAGCAAACTTTTCGTTCTTCACCTTCTTTAAATACTCCCTTAATTACCTTCTTCTGGCAGAACTATGTCTTGCTGTTCAGTACACAGCTAAGTTTTTGTTAGATTAAGAAGATGAAGGAAATGTTTAGAGAGAGGTTGTAGAGTTGTATCCATTGTAGGATCCAGAGAATTTTCCAATGATAAATATGGGCAGATTTCTGAGCTCATCATCTTTCCTGCAGTCCTCATAAGAGGGGCCAGGTGTTTCCCACATGCTAAATGTTATACAGACTAGAGGAGGACTTGGCCTTCTTTGTTCTTCATGGCTACTTCCCAATTCTCCCCCATAATACTTTTTTTTAAAAAACTCTTTTCTTCTGAAAACATGCCAGCCATTTGTCCTGTGTCTGTCCTCTTCTCCTTCTTATCTATCCTCACCTTTCTGGGGAATCCCATCAGCTCACTGGTCTAAATTCACATTTGTAGTTGACCTTTCCCCACTCTTCTGCACTTTGCACAACCTCTGCTGTCAGCAAACTTTTAGCTCTTCAACTTCTTTAAATACTCCAAGTGCTTACCCAACTTCCATGCATATGCCTGACAAGCACCTGGGATTCAAAACCAAAGTGTTTGCTTTCTCTACCATAACCACCTAACCAAAACTTTTTCACCACTTCCTCCTCTGGTAAACAAATGGCATTCTTTTTCAGCTAGTTGTGCAGCACTAAAATCTCTAGTCAGCATCTTCTCCTTTCTGCTTTAAACTATGCACAGGTGATCAATTATTTAATCTTACTTGCTTCATTTTCAAAATATATCTGAGATCTGATCACTTTCTGGTGTGATCTAAATTAACACAAGAATCTGTCTACCTCTCTCCCTGCTTTCAATTTACTTCTCCTTATATCAGCCAGGGTGATGGTTCAGCAACTGATATTTTTTATAAAGCATAAAATGTACACATCAAATTAAGGGTTTTTTTTTAAATGCGTACATGGATAGAACCACTGACCAAAATGACATGTAGGACAGTTCTGTTTCCAGAATGTTCCTTTGTGTCCTTCTACAAGTAAGTCCCCTCTCCCAATGGCCTTTCTGTTCTGATTTTCCTTCCTTTAGATTGTGTTTCCTTTAAAATTTCAAATATTTTATTCCTTTCTATCTGGTTTAATTTACTCAGAATATTGTGCCACTCACCTGTGCCACTGCATAGCTCAGTAGTTTATTTCTACTCATTGCTGAGCAGTGATTCATTGTGTAAATATACCAGCATATGTCTGTCCATTGCACTGTTGATGGACATTTTAGTTGTTTCCAGATATTCCTGAGTATGAATAAAGCTGTATAGACATTTTTATGTAAATCTTGCAAACATATTTTGATTTGTCTTTAGCATATATTTAGGAGTAAAAATATGGCACTATAATACAGATATTTGTTTAATGTTTTAAGACACTCCCAGTTTTCTAAAGTTGTACCATTTTGTATTCTAACGAACAATGTACAAGAAATATTTTCCTGCTTCATCAACATTTGATACTGTCAGTATTTTTAGTTTTAATCATCCTAGTGGATGTATGATATCTTGTTCTGATTTTAATGTACCTTTCCCTGTTACTTAATAATGTTAATTATCTTTTTATTTGTTTTTAATACAGAGTCTTTTGTTTATTGAATTGTAGAAGTTACTTACATACTTTGGAATAAAACTTTGTCAGATAAGTGCACTGGTAAAATTTTGTCTCTGTCACTGTTTTTGATAAGCAGAAGTTTCTCATTTGGATACAATAGGATTGCTGCTTTATTTTATATTTTGTTTTTAGTATTTTAAGAATTCTAAGAAATGTTTGCCTATCCTAATGCTGCAAAGATAGTTTCCTATATTTTCTTGCAGAAATTCAAAAGCTGCTTTAAATGTACAGTAATTCTTTTATCAGTATTGAATTAATTTTTGTATATTTTGAGTGGTAGCAATTGGAATCCATTTGTCTCTTTAAATGAACATTCACATAAATCTACTGAATGGAGCGTCCGTGAAAACTAGTATTTTTTCTGCTAGGCATGGTGGCACATGCTTGTAACCTCAGCACTCAGTAGGCTGAGGCAGGAGGATTGTTGCAAGTTCAAGGCCAGCCTGGGCTACAAAATGGTTTCAAGGCTAGCCTGAACTGCATAGTGAAGCCCTGTCGCAAAAAAAGATAAAACAAAACAAAACAAAAATCAGCAAACAATAAACCAGATTCAGCAAGCATATAGCTTTTGAATCTTATGCTTCTCTGTCCTTTCTACTTAAGTTGGAATAATGAAATACAGAGTATAGAAGCCACTGTACACGTAAGGAGGAAAACTACGCATTAAAAGATAGTAACATAGAAAGCTGTAAGGCATTTAGGGGGCTGGAGATGTAGCACATGGATAGATCACTCGCCTAGTGTGTGCAAGGTCCCAGGTTTGAACCCAAAGACTGCAAAATAAATAATAAATAAATAAATACTAAAGAATTAAAAATAAAAAGGTGACTGAGATCCAACTGAAAATGGGGAACTTCTGCCTCAACACTGACTTGCTAACACTTGCACTTTTTTTTCAGTAGATTGGTCTGCTAGTTTATGAATCCATCATGGTTAGAGAAGTTTATGAATCCACCATGGTTAGACAAGTAGAGACAAGTACACACATTTTTTCTGTTTCTAACTCTCCAGCGGTTTTGGAATAAAATCCAAACTTGTCACCATGGACTGCAGAACCCTATGTAATACAGACACCCACCTGTCTCCACACCTTCTTCTCTTCCCAGTCCTCCTCCACACAACTCACGCCCCTCTGGCCGGTCGGCTTCCACTGCGTTTCCCAAGCAGCCATGCTGGCCCCCTCCTCAGATCGCCTATAGCTGCTGTTTCCTCTGTTCAGAACACTCACATTCATCTCCTCACACAGCTTCTTCCCTCACTCAATCACGGGTCTGCTTCTGAAAGGAGCCTTTCTTTTTCTTACCAAATTCTACAAAATGTCACCTATGTCCTGCTCTATGACTACAATGCTTTATATTTTTATTGCTTTCTTTCTGGTTTTATCACTCCTTAATATATTTGTATAACATATATATTGTTATTATTTGCTACCTTTTACTGAATGATAAGCTCCTCAGAAGCAGGTTTTGTCCTACTCACCTATCACTATATTCTTAGCTCCTAGAATAGTGCCCAGCTTATAGTAGTTATTTAACCAGTGTTAATTGCCTAATCTTTGGGATCAAAAGGAAAATTTAGGGTTTTCTTCCTTTTGATTTTGTAGTAAGAACAACTCTGGAATTATGATAAAATTATTTGCTGCTGTGAGAAACATTAACTGAAGAAAAAGGTTATCACAGTATAATGGAAGAGGTAAAGCAAACCAGAGCTTGGTGATGCTGTGTGCTTGTGGATCAAACTTCTATAGACAAATCAAAACTTAAAACTTAGGCATTGATGGACTTTTCAGCTCTTCTTGTTTCTTGTTTTTGGACCAGGAATCAACCTCAGGACCTTGCACTTGCCAGACAGGTGCTTGTTCCACTGAGCTGTATCCTTGGCCCCTTGAACTTTTCAGTTTTGTGAGCCAAAGAGTTTCTCATTTTTTTAAAAGCATTCTTAGCTTAATCTTCTGGTTGTTTTAACTAACTGAAAAAATCCTAACTGAGAAGTGAATGTGACTCATAATTTAGAGTTGCTGAATATAGCACAAAATTACTCTTGAAAACTAGAAGTTAGGTTGTAAATTTTTTTCTTTCATACCCACGGCATTATGTTTACAGCACTTAGTGACACACTCTTAGTGTTAAATCACTGATGATACGTCTCTCAGTAAGGCCATTTAGATCTTGGAAGGTGGGTAGTTTCTCCTTTATGATGTGCCTATGATGTTCTTTCTTCTTCTCTTTTTCCCTAGGAGTTTGGGGTGCAAGAAGGAAAGGAAACAGTATGCCAACCACTCTGCTTGATTCTTCTTTGCAGGGAGCTTGCTGTGTGGGGAGGACTTTGGTGCAGTACCTTATTTAGTGTGACTAGCCACGTAGTAGGAAATCATATTAAACATAAGGTCAGTGACTAACGAGCTTTCTGAACAGCTGTTCTGCTGACAATTTGGAGGACTGATTTCATCGTTTGGTTATTTAAGTTAACTATACAAAACATTTCAGTTCAATTGGCCTGGAAGTTTCAAACCATGTCTTCATTTTCTTAGAGATGGATAATGAATTCAACTAGCTCACCCTATTTTTACTGGGAATTTCATCTTCAAGAAAATTTTGTTTTAATATATCATTTAAAACATATACAAACAAATTGGTTTCTTCCCTCATTAGTTTTTCCCACTAGTCCTGTTTGTCAGTGAGTCTCTTTCTGCAGCACAATTTTTCTACCGAAACCTTCAGTAGCTCCCTGTGGTTGTCAGGATGGGTTCCAAACTTCTCAGCCAAGTCCTGTGTTGGAAGATCCAGTTTGCCTCTCCCTGGTCCACCTCTGTTAACCCTGCCCCTCTCCTGCTCCCTCGTCCCTAAGTCTGATAAAATGAATTGTGCCACTTCCAGAATTCACAGCCTCTCGTACTGGATATTCAATGACAATGCTCTCTTCTACTGGCTCACTTATTTTTTTTTTCAGGAAGACCCTGACATGCTCCTCCTCCACAGTTTTGCTCCACCCAGCAAAAAGGTTGGGAGCAGCCATGTTGGAACTTAGGATGCTGAGCAAGAAAGCAACCTGCCTGCCTTCCTGGTAAGCAGCCATGGCCCAAACGAGCTGCGCGCAAGCCTGGAAGAGAACAAGTCAGCATCTCCTGTGAGCCTACCGGTGCACGGGCTGAGAGTCAAACACCCCACTCCCCTATCCCCCACCCGTTAGCAACTGGGAGCCAGAGGTCTAAGCATCTCTTGGGAGAATGGCCATCCACAATATAGCAAATATGGAGGATTTCCTTCTATCATCTCTTTGAAGGCAAATATTGTTTTCACTGTTATGCTTTGTTCTGATTGTTTTGCTCTATTCAATATTTTGTTTTGATAGGTTTTATAATGTTCTGGTTTTGGTTTCATTTTGCTATACCTGATTGAATGGACAACTATTGTGAAGATAACGAGATATACTATGGTACCTATTACTGTTATCCCAGTATCCTGCTATGAAGTTCTGTACCACTTTCACTGCATTGTCTTGGTTGGCTTTGTTCTGTCTTGTTCTGTTGTATTTTATTACCTTAAAAAAAAAAAGGTTGGGGAATCTACCCTGCCTCCTCAGCAATCTTCAGAGATCCCACATTTGCTGTTTCCTCTACTTGCTTCTCCATCCAAGATCCTGACGGTCAAGGATGCTCACTTATCCTTCTGATGTGCCAGTCTGAAAATTAAGTCTTTAAGGAATTCTCAGCAGACATCTGTTGAATAAATGAATTGAACATGTTCTGGCTAAGATGAAAATAAACATTAGTAGCTTAAGAAGCCCCAAATTCCAAAAAGTGTTACACTTTTTACTGAATATTCTTCACCTCCACAGATGAATCTCCTTACTCTTCTCCACTCTCTGATTCTGGCAAGCCTGTAATTTCGGACTTTATCAAAGAGGCCCTTTTGTTGCTTCTGGGATGATTTCAGCAGTCTGAGGCAATGGCCTAAGACAGAGGTGTTAGAAAAGAGAAGTTGGAGTAATTTTTCTCTTTGTTCCTTCCTTTTACTGGGGACAGGGTGAAAGGAAATGAAGGTCACAGCTTCCATTGGTTGACAGAAAATATAGGCCACTCCCACACAATGGAGCTCACCACAGTGCCATACCTGCTGCTTTTTTTTTGTCCTTCAAAGACCTTTGCTTCTCTTCCTCCATTTTCTTACCCTTGTTTCTCCTTCTCCTTTCCTTCTGTTCTATTTGCCTTCTCTTGCCCCATCCAAACTATGCTGGCCCCAGATACCTCCCCATCCTCTGTGGTTTTCCTTAACAACTTTCCCACAGCTATGTAAACAGCCACTTCTTTAAACTCTTTCATTTGTTGTCTTAAATGAGTTATCTATCTTCTTTCTGGATCCTGTGTAGTATGTCTGAAGAATCCTAATTGCTTTTGTTTGCCCTATCTTTACAGTTCTTATGTCTATAACCCAACAAGTTCAATAATTGACTATTTGATGAGCATGACTTTGATGACTGACTCCTTATAGGAGAAGTTGTCCCAATCCAAAGGCCTGCATTCAGTTTCTTGGCTCAGTTTCATGGCATAATTTCACTCACCAAATAATAGGATTGTACGGTATTAGACCTTTTTCAAGATTTAAGCTTTGCATTTTACAAGTTGAATTGTTCAATCACAATCCAGGCACATGCTTTATTCCAAATTCTTCAAATTAATCTGTGCTATGAGTGGCATTGGACTATGAGGTATACTGGCATGGTGAAGGACCAACTGATACCTTCTTGGTAAGAACTATTATGGTAGATATGGGGTTCTACTTTTTTGTGGCTGCCCCCCCATCTTAATCCTAAAGTTGTTTCTCTCATTGGAAACAGTGGAATACAGCAAAGAGGTTAGGCAAGCTCATCTCTGGCCTCACAGTCACCGACCCCTTGACCTACCCAATAATAAAACACTGTTCTTATTTAGTTTTCTATCTGTACCACTTCTGCCATCTAAATAAGCAAGATATGTTCTTTAGACAGATTTAAAATCAGAAATCATCTCAAAATTGCTTTTTCTCTAAAGTGCATTTATCTCTAAATGTCACCTCTTAACTTTTCCAACTTTCACTTAGCCATTTTATTCCCAGCAACACTTCAGAACATTTAAAGTATATTAAAATGTACACCCAATTTGCAATTTGTTTCATTGTATAGCTACAGGTGGCAAAACCTGTGACACTCACATGAATCAATTTGTGTGTGTGTTGGGAATAATTCCATACTGATCCAAGGGCAAGTATTTAACAAAAGTTAAAAGCCAAAATTACCTTTAATCCTTTTGACTATTCAATCATTCAATTAAATATGACCAGGTTTTCTCACCATTCCTCCCATATCTTTTTTTAAAAATGGAAGTGTAGGGCTGGGGATTTAGCTCAGCGGCATAAGCACCTGCCTGGCAAGCACAAGATTGTAAGTTCAATCGCCGGTACCAAAAAAAAAAAAAAAGGAAGTGTAATAAAGGCACTAAAAAAAGGGTTAGTAATGTTTGCATAATTTGGGAAACTAGAAGACATAAAATCTATACTAATTTTACCTCTGTATCGTTAAACACAATATATTGATTATTGCTTTTTGCAACAGAATATATAAAACTAGCTAGGTGGTTATGTCCACATAAAGTGATTTCCATGCTTTGGCCTTGGACCTCAGTGGCTGTAAATGATGCTCCTTGGTGACAGCTGGGAGACTGGCATTCTGATCCACAGCCTTAAGAGATACATTTCCAAGATGACACCAGGAATGACCCAGCTGCACAGTCTTCAGAAAATTAAATTGGAGGGAGTCCAAACCTGTGTTGAAATAACTGTGTGAATTACAGTGCTTCCATGGGCCTTGTTATAATGTAAATGTGCTTTACAATTTACTGCCATTTCCCTTCTACCCCTGCTGTGAATATGGGCATTAATAGTCCTTTCATATATTTAAAGGCAAAAAGGCATCAAAAATAAAAATGAAAGATTCATGATTTCTCCCTGTGGAAAGCAAAGACAAAGTTCCTTTCTTTTTTACTTTTTCCATATTTTGCAAAACGAGTGTGCATTTTGTTTATGTATTATGCATTAATGTTTTTTATGGCTTATAGACCTATAAATTTCTCACAGGTAAGTTACCCAGCAGCTGAACATGAATTTCCTTGGGAGGAAAAAAAAAAGCTAATAGGACATCAACAGCTCATTTAAAGGATTCATTCAGGTAACTTATGGGCACATGAGGCATCTATGAAGTAGGAGGCTTAAAAACAGACTTGCCTGTTTCTAGCACTTTAACGACATTTTGAATGTTTAACAAGATCCTGAGAGGCTGTGATTTTACGGTAGTAATCACTGAGTGAGGTACTGATGGAGTACTGAGCCTTATAATACTTTCTCACAGTAAGATTATTATTCACTGCCTTATACTTAGTAAACTTAGAAACTTACAAACATAAGGTACCACAATGAGAATTATGATGACAGTTCGTACTTTATTCTTGTCTAAACAATCAGGCTATGCTCATAGCACATAAAAGGCTTTGACTGCCAAACACACATGAGAATGCCAACCAACCGAACTCATGTGAATAAATGCCAAGTGGAAACACATTGGACAAAATCTCAGTTATTATGGTTTAAGTCATTGTCCTTGTTCACCTTAGATCGGGGCTGACTTCAACCCCTGAGGCTTTTCTGGAGTGTGTCAGAAAGATACACTCATAGTCTAAACACCCAAATCAGCCTTTGCTGTAATCTGGATAAACACTTGAAAACTCTAATCCAGATGCAGGGCATCCAGGAACATCAGACTAGATGAAGCAACCCAAGTTTCTCTTTTTTTTTCTCCAAGATAGAGCACAGTGTCAAGAACTTTTGCTAGTTTCAGATCACAGACATTTGAAAGCTATTATTACAGAATGAGGACTCAGCTCATGACAAGGAGTTTAAACACCTCCATTAAACCTAGGATACAAGAACTTGAAGCACCACTGGCAGTAATTTTAAGGTAATAACTTGAAGTTAATTCAGTTTACCAAAAGATAAACATGAAAACATCAACTGAGATTGAAATTTTTATATCTAATATTATTTCTGCATTATGAAAAGAAAAGAAAACCATGAATACAGTGCTTCAAGCTGCGAATTCAAATACAAATGAACACATGGGCCAGCAAATAAACACCTCTCAGCATGCAGCCAGAACAGCAAATTTAGAAAAGTGACTCCATACACTCCAGTTATCTTTTGCCAAAAAACAATAATGAAATGTTGCTAATCAGAACAACATGTAACTTCTAATTTGTTTGTACCTGATTCTGGAATGCATGTCTTTATAGTGCATCAAACCATCTGGATTATATTTTTGGCTTAGCCCAGGTGGAAAACAAGTTTATACCTTCTTATCTACTCATCCAGTGACATTAAAGAAGCAACCAAAATATTGTACATGTTAGTAAGAACTTTCTTAAAATGTTCTGCACCCCTCCTGCCTACCTATCTCCTCCTTTCCATTCCCTCAACTGCCACTCTTGTTCAGGATGTTCTTACCTTTCGTCAGGACTGTTATGTTAGGCTGCCTACTTGCCTTCTTTCAAGTACATTTCTGATAATTCAATTTTCTTATGTAAACCCTACTATTAGCTTAAGTGAAAGTAATCTCCAGGATCCAACTAACTCCCTACTCACATTTTTATTTTTCTTCTACCTTCAGAAATGATTCACCTCAAAAAATGTGACTATATATATATATATATATATATATATATATATATATATTAGTATTCCTATAGCTAATTGCATGCCATTTCTTTGAACTACTGCTATTACTACTAGCATGTATTGAATTTTACTAGGTGCCAGGCACTTTGCATAAATTTTCTTTTAAAAATTATGATTGCAGAACCATAAAAATAGAAAAAGATGCAATTATTATTCCCATTTCTTGTTTTAGAGTGTATCGTGTTTTAGAGTGAAATAGGAGGTAGTGTCTTATGTTTGGAAGGGCCTAGAGAAGTATTATAATAAAAATATAAACAACGATGAAAATAACACTGTCGAGCACCTAATGCCTGTTTGCTGTAAGACTGCTTTGCATGAATTCTTGATAATCAAGTTTCATGGCAGCCTTTAAATGTGGTACAGTGTACCTATTTCACAGATAATAGAACTGAAGTTCAGAGTGGTCACAAAATCCATGACCACATAACCAGATTGTAGCACAACTGCTAAGAACAAAAAGAAAAATGAGACATATTGCTGTCTTCAGTGTGACATATAAACAGTCTTGCTGTTGACAGTCAGCACCTAAGAGTACACGAAACATTCTTCCATATGTTATTATCACTCCGGCTATCTCACGACACTGTTTGGAAGGTATAGATATCATTAGCTTATAAATGATGAAACTGAGACCTTGAGAGAGTAAGCCAGTTTTCAGACACCAGGTAAGGAACACATTTGGATATACAATAAATCTCACTTTTAAAAATATTGCAGTTTCTCCTCTACAAAGACCTTTGGTGAGCCTCTGCCACTGCTCACACTGTCATGTGCTCCACAGGTGGGAGCAAAATGGGGCAGATAAAGTTTTCATTCTGGAATCAGACTGCTTAAATTGACATTCATTTCTGCTGTAACACATTGGATAAATTTCCTAGTTGTTCCTGAAATACACTATGTCTATTTCCACCATCCTTCCTTGAAGATTTATTGTCTACAAAATTAGCACCTGACATGCCAACAGTCATGTTGGCACTAGGACAGTCTCTGCTTGGAATACTTCCTGGTCCCCTTCACCTCGGAGATACAGCCTAAGCCCCTGAACCTGGCAGGACCTCAGAGGACAACCTGTGTAGTAAGCTATATCTGGTCCTCTAGCTCCTTCCCCTGACGTTTCCACCTCCCACTCCATTGAATCTTTTTGGGTTATCAGTATGTCATAAAATCCCAGGTTAAGATTATGCACTGAAAAACTTGGAATGACTCAGTCCAGGCATGAGTTTAAATAAAAGAATAATACAATTAACAATAAAACAAAAAATAATCCTGAGAAAGAGTACAAATATATTGCTGTATGTAGATGATCATGAGAGCACAACAGCACCCCAATTACACCCCAATTGGGACACATCTCCATCCTGAATGTTAAGGCCTCGAAGCCCAGATAATTCACCACAGAAGTCCTGGCCAATATTACCCCACTGATATTACCTCAAAGTCCTCCTGTAGAGCCTTCTCAGAAAATAAACATTAAACAGTCTTAACTTCATTATTTCCTCTTTGCAGCATATAAAATAATGCATAAGAATGAGATTGCTAAGAGCCAAAATGAGGTGATTACAGACAATGTATGGAAGAAACAGAAAAACTATGCTGAGTACAGTTATATGTTGCCCACATAAACTGTATCTGACCCCTCTTACCATAGCCTCAGTGCTGGGAGCAGAACCTTTTTTACGTTAGTCCTACATATCTTGAAAACTTGCACATTGTACCTCTGGATATGCTAGCAACAGGCTAAGAGTTGTTGGACTCTGTCTGAAGCCAGCATGCCAATTACACTCCATGGTTAGCAAAGGCTTGATTTTTAAAAAGGAATACGAAACAGAATGCCTCAAATAAAGCTTAGGTTTGTTGGTAGTTATTTTTTATGTACTACCATCACCCCACCATCTGCATTAATGCAGTAACTGTTTAATCCTTTTGATCTGTGAATAAAGAATTTAAGTACTACTCTAGTTAAGATAAAGAGTAAAATCATTTAGTTTTAAAATTAAGATGGGTAAGTATCAACCATGGATAAAGTAAAACAAAAACTTATAAAGGTAAAGGTTTTCTTTTTAAATGCCATAGCTCTTTGTTTACATTTCTGTTCTGTCATTCTTTGGTTACGAGACAGGAAGGTAGAATCCACAGTTGAGTAAACTTGGATTTTAAGAAAAATATTCAACAAATATTCATTGAAACAACAAGAGCTGGATGGAGGACGCAATACAGAAAGTGTGAAATTAAAAATGGAACTCGAGAAAGAATCTAAAAACACAGTGCCTCAAGACACATACTTTGTTAGAGTCACTAAATCATCATTCTACTCACTGCTTAACAAAAATATAATTCAGCATCTGGCACTGTACTAGCCTTGAGGAAATAATGGGGGTGGGGGAGAGGAATGCAGACAGAGGCCCTGCCTTTCTGTAGCTGGATGGGTCCAACATAACCAGCGGAGGACAGGTGAGTTTCAGGTAGTCAAGGAGTTGCCGAAGACTGTTTTCATTTAAAACTGATTTACACATCTTGAGGGCCAGGATAGAATGCAGGTCAGTCAAATAAGCCTGCCTCTTCTGTGCATGACAATAGAGCTCGAAAGATAACACTCCAGAGAGGGCCCAGCAAAGGTCAGTGAACCTGGGAGCTCACCCAGAGGCAGCTTTTCTGGCCTAGCCAATTAGAACGGTGCATCTGTGTGCAAACTGTGCGAGGAATGACAAAATGCCACCAAGGCTGAAGTGTTAAATTTCAAGGTGTGGATCGAAGGGCTTAGTTCATAAAATGACATGATTGACAGAAACAGAGACAAAGCAGATAGGCAGAAAAGAGAACAAAAAACAGTGCATCCCAACCTGCTTTGTTATGTGATAAGCTATAAATCATTACAAATAAGAATACTCATTTCTTCTCTTTGTGCCATAATCTATTAACTACCACATTGCATGTGGTAACACCAAGCATAGGTCACCAAGATTAAATCTTTCTTCTGTAGACATCCACTGTAAACCATATGTAAATTTTCTTGTATAGATAAACCTACACTAAAGGGAAAATGATATTTAAATTTATATAAATAGAACATCACTCCTCAAAAACAAGGAATGTGCAGTGAAATGACATTATTCTGTTCATATATGAAATTCTCCATTAATGCTCTATTACATTTCATGATCTTTGTGATTGCTTTAAATTGTTTCATAACCAGTAGATGAATCACTTGGATAAGAAGTATTTTATTCTAAGCCAAGATATGTTAGAATTGAAATTTTTTACTTCAGATAGCTGTAGCAGAATGTTCAGAGAGAATACCTAAGTCCTAAAGAGGAAATTAAACTTCTCTGCTAGTAAAACTACTGTAACATCTTTTAGACATGTAATCTGCGTGGGCTCAAGATAAGAACAAAACTGTTATCTAAAAACCAAGTGTAGAAAACAAAGAAAAAATGGACACAACAATTTTGTAAATAAGAAAGGGGAAAGGAGCTGAAGAGAGGGTAAGGAAATAGGAAAAAAAAATAGGAATTGAGATAAGTCATGTACAGGTACAAAGTCCTGCTGATGAAAATGAATATTATGTATATTTAAAATATAGTAATAAACTCAATAAACTTTTAAAAAAATCCAGTATAAATGTTTACACAGAAATGGCTGGTTTTCTAAGGTGAAGAATGAGGAAAAAAGATGAAATAAGAAGTTTCCAGAAGAAAACATGGACTAGCATCTTTACTCATCAACGTCACCTGAGTTCAAGAGTGACACCCAGCGCCCCAGTGCAGAGCTCAGTAAGATTCCCGTCTCCATCCTGCTCTTATCCACCCTATTCACATCAGACGCTTTGCTAACTCTCACCTACCCATCTCTGTTTAATGTGAATTGTCATGCTGAACATCTGTCCCGTCTTCAGATCAAAGTTTATATGCTGATTGCTCCAAAGACTCAGAATTCTCACTGCCTCCTCTGTAAAACCCACATTCTCACTTGTTGGGAGAGCTCTTCTGAAAATGCATTCCTTCTTTGATAACACATGCACCACTCTCTTTGGATAAAGTTTTCTCTGTAGGTATCCGGAAATTTGTCAGAATTCTTTTTGGAGGCGTTTCCAGCCAGGATCAGCATGACAAAACTGGTGCTCACAGTGAGTTCGGTTCTAGACCTGGTTATCAACAGCTTTGAAGCGCTAAGGTGGAGAGACAGGCACAGGACCTATAATGTCACAATTAGAGGCAATTATAACATTCTCCACCATTTACTCAGATGTAAACTGAACAAAGCCAAATGCATTTTGGGACATTCTCTTAAGGCAAGAATCCTATTTTACTCAATCATCCTACACACAAAATAATGAAGATGCTTGCTCTCGGTGTAAAGATCTCAAAAACTCAATGTAGTTGGTTATAAGCCTTAATAGACCTTGGAATTGAATTAGCTACAAGTCCACGATGGCTTACGTAACTTACAGTAATTGCCAATTTATTAGACTACAATTCAGCAAACCAAACTTAAGAATTTCCTTATATCTTTAAAAATATATATTCTTAAGGTGAAAAATGAAATTTTCTATATTCATTGCTACCAAACATTGTCTGATTTTAACAATATAGCCTCTTCCCAAAGGCATAACGTTGAGTAACAAAACCCATTCCATACTTTTCTACTCTAAAATTGTATTTTATAATAGTAGCTGGCTGTGCATTTCAGTAGCTGCACTTAGGGGATGCAGGAAGCAATCTGTGTTTACCCACTTTGCACAATTGCAAAGTATGTGCACCTCCGCCAAAGTGTCAAACTGGGTTTTTTTTACCCACATAATACTGCCTGTAACAGCTTTTGCATAAGTTTGTCTGTCTTGCATATGGTAGGGGGGATGCACTCAGAGCATTCTGTTATGTGAGAGTGTACTTTACCATAATGGAATCCAAGTGTGACTCACAGTAGCTGGACCTGGGGAAAACAGGAGCCCATCTGTGCATTCATCCACCTAGCAGATGAACAGCAGGTACATACAAGAACTCCAAAGCGGCAACTGGTGTGCATTTAAGATGTTTTAAAAAAGGTTTTCTTTTGGTTTTCCTGATAGAATTAGCTTAGTTCGGTACAATTACACATGAAAAATCAGATTTGCAAGTTTGAAGGAGGCTGAAAGTGAATCATCAGGTGACTTGTGCACAGATGGTGACACTGACCATCAAGCAAAAGTTCTCATGACAGTGAAATGGAGCAGAATCGACTGATACAGACCTCCCTAATTCAGATGATGAAGAAAACAGCAACATTAGTACATATCTCACTAGTCAAAATGGTACAAAGTGGTCACACAACTAAATGGAATAACCCAACGTTAAAACTACATCTGAAAATAGAGTGAAGATCTTGACAGGGGTGAAACGGATGGTATGACAGTACTGAGTCTCAGTGTTGGCAACTGTAACAGACAAAATGCCGCAGGTGTTGTGAAACACACAGTGACGAAATTCAATCAACTATTCTGTATGCACCAATAGCCATATTCAAAAACGTCTTTATTATGACACCTCACTAGCGGAATTGAAAGCATTCATAGGTTTGCTGCAGGGCTTTCTCACGGTAATCCCAGCAATATAAAAGATTTACGGATCTAAAAGGTTTATGAATGTGGGTTTGAGGACATTGAGGAGATCTGGTTTCCTTCAGAATTGCTGAGGTTTGTTGACAAAGCCACCCACCAAGAGAGCAAAAGACCTGGTAATCTGGCTGCTATCTGCTCATTGTTTGAGAGTTCCATTTCAAAAGGTAAGCATTTTTACCATCTGATATATGAGTATTGATGAACATCTTGCAGCATTTCATGGTCCCTGTAGTTTTAAGCTGTATATTAAGGTCATGTGACATTTACAGTTGAGCAAAAGGAATGGAAGGGAGTCATTCAGATCATTTGTTTCTAACTGTACTAAAACCTTGACAAAATTGGAGTCTGAGATGGCAACTTTTTACAACAAAACCAAAGGTTGAGTAGATGTTGAGGAGTTATACAGCAACTATGATGCCACTTGAAACACAAAGTATTGGCCAATGGTTGTGTCTTAATCGATACTAAACATGTGTGGCATAGTTTGATATTTTACGAAAAAAATAGCAAGTGCAAAATATCATGGAGAAATTTCCTTAGAGGATTGGCACTGGAGTTCATAAAAGATCGTTTGCAGCGCAGGAAGAACCAAATGTTTCTGACCAGGGAACTACTCAAAAAAAAAAAAAAAAAAAAAAACCGGAGCACATCAGTGAGCTGAGCGGGAATAGATAGGTGGAACATCACAAAGACCTACTATGACAACGGGAAAACCCAAAATAAATCAACGGTGCCCTATGAAAAGGTGCAGGAAAGCAAAACAGACATGCTATCAGTATAAGCAACACTTCTTCACGGAACATGCAGTTATCATTGGTGATGACTGGCTTGGGTGTGACAGTTGAAGCAAAGATTATTTCTGTGATATAACTTTGTCTATATCTACATTGTAGTTCACATAGTTTTTTTTTTATTTTTGATGTTATCTTTTAGATATTTTAAGGAAGTAAACAACTGATGTGAAAAATATTGATGTTTATTTTAAGTACTTATTATGTATTTGATATTTTTATCTTGGTATTTTATTTTCCTGCTAAGTACACATTTTAAAATATAGTAACAAACTCCTGAGGAATATAAGGGAGGTGATAAAAACAACCTGCCACACAGGAAAGGAAAGCTAAGTATATTTGCTGTCAGTGTAAGCCGGTGCATGGAACAAGGAGTTGAGGACTGCTTTCGGTGTGATAATGGAAGCAAAGATTATTTTTGCAGTAGAGTTGCATTGTTTTATTGTTTTTGTTTTTTTTGAGCAGGCTCTTGTCCTGTAATTCAGGTTGGCACCCAAGTCAATAAACTTACTATGTAGTCCAGGCTGGCTTTGAAGCAGTTCTCCTGTTTCAGTCTCCCAAACGCTGGGATTACAGGCACTCATCACCACACCCAGCTTCTATTGACATTTTCATTAATTCATATAGGAATTTATTTCTGATGTTATCTTTGAGGTTTTGTAAACAAGTACATAGATGATGTGAAAATTTTGATGTATTTTGAAATGTACAATACATATTAAGAATTTAATACTTTATTTTATTGATAATTTATGTTCTCACTA
Source organism: Dolichotis patagonum (assembly GCA_004027295.1). Taxonomy (NCBI): domain Eukaryota; kingdom Metazoa; phylum Chordata; class Mammalia; order Rodentia; family Caviidae; genus Dolichotis; species Dolichotis patagonum. Next base: position 121,978 of record PVJX010001884.1, read on the forward strand.
ACTACACATTGTATAATATAGTAAAAACCTCCTGGAAAAACAGCAAGAACAGCAAGATGTCAAATATGCCCTACAAAAAGGTCAGGAAAATAAAGTACATGTGCTGCCAGATATGTGTATCTGAAACATGCTATCGCCATGTGTGAAGACTGCCTTAGGTATGATAATTGAAGTAAAGATTATTTTTGTTGTAGAGTTCTATTGCTATTTTCATTGTAGTTTAGGTATAGGAATTTGTTGCTGTTATTTTTTAAAATTCATGGACCAAAAAGTTAATGTTGAAAATTTTTATGCTTTTTATAAATACTCAATAAATATTAAAAATTCAATACTTCATTTTTTGATAGTTTTCCTGTTGAGTACTTATTGTTTAATACAATAGAATTCATATAATTAAAATTAATAATTCATCAATAGAAATATTCTAAAGAATAAGCATGGATATTATACACCCACAACAATGCACCTTTAACACAAAATTGGCATTATGCCCCATGGGTACTAAACCTGGGTCATTTGGAGGCTTTTCCTGTTAATGCAAATACATAAACCTAAAAGCACTGTACCATCTCATTACACTTCCTGATTCCTACAGCTGTCTGGTATTAACCAAAAGCAGTCTACTCTGTACGCTTAAAAGGCACCATGTTCACCTCTTACTCCACAAACAAAAGCAAATTCAGAGAATTGCACATACATGCACAAGCACAACACACACCCACTACATACATACCTACCACAAAACAATCATAGCTTGGAGAATTAAAGGTAAACTCTTGCAGCTATCACCCAAGTCAAGAAATAGAAATTTGCCAAACATGCCAAAATTCTCTTCATATGCCTCATCCTGATTACAACTCCCTCCTTCCTTCTAGAACTAATCACAGTGCACATGGTAGCCGTCCATACATCTCTCTATGTAGCTTTCTTACTTGGGTACCCTGAAATGCTGTTGTTTAGATTTGCTCACTTCTAAAACTTATTATTTTGCAATACTTATAGATTCACAGAGCATTCCAAAAAATACTCAGGTGGTCCCACACATCAACATTCATCCTCTGCCAGTATTAGCATCTTGCCCAAGTATAACTGTGACACAATGAGAAATGTGTGTCTGTTCTCTATCCCCAGTTCCTGACACAAAACTCCTAAAAACCCTTATAATTTCCTGACTTGTAGAGGTGGTAGGAGAATCTTTCATTATATTTGGCCTTATTCCCTAGCTTCTGACCCACAATTTTTTAAGATCTTTGGAGTCTCAAGTTATAAGAATGCTTTCATTTGTCTTGGTTACTTTTCTCTCCTTGTTGAGCCAAAATACCTGATGCCTAAAGTGAAGGAAGGAAAGGTTTATTTCTTACAGTTTTTGGAGGTTTCAGTCCATAATCACCTGGCTCCAAGGCAGGGTGGCATGGCAGTGGGGCAACACTTTAAGGCAGCAGGCAGAGCGTAAAAGGAGGAAGAGCATGCCTCTTTTCCTTCCTTATGTTGTACACAGGCCACTCCCCACCTCCAGGGCAGTGTAGCACTCACAAAATCTCCTTGCCTTCTTTTGCACAGGATGAGGATATTTGCAATGTAAGAACCCTGGCTCCTGCTGAGTCTCTCAGTTAAACTTTTAAAGTGCTCAAGTTGACACAATGTAGAACACTGGAGGTATAAAGACGCTTTTATATGCTAATGAGATGAGTGGTGGCCAGGACTCTAGATGGATTCAGGACAGAGCTGGTCATTTGATTATAGCAGCCGAGGGTTGCCACAGGTCAATCATGTCTACGTAATAGATCTCCTTAAAAACTCCAAAGAAGTGGAAAATAGGCGGAGGTACTAGGAACAGGCACACCTGATGGGGCATAGAAGTGCCAGACCCCTTCCTACATCCCTACCCAGTGCCTGTCCTCCATTTCTCTATTCTGAGTTATATCATTTGTATTTAAATTTTTAACAAACAGTAATAATAAGTAAAGTGTTTCCCTGAATTCCTTGAACAAATTATCAGGTATGAGGAAAGGATTGTGGGAAGCCCTGATATGTAGCCAGTCAGGCAGAAATATAGGTAGCAACCTAAGACTTAATGAATAGAAACTGAAACAGAAGCAATCTTGTGGGACTGAGTCCTTTACCTGGTAGAATTTGATGCTAACTCTGGGTAGATGGTGCCAGAATTGAATTGAATCACAGGCTCCTGCTGGTATCTGTAGAGAATTGGAGAATTACTTGCTTACGGAAAAAAACACACACACACACACACATTTGATGTCCGAAGAATTGTTGAGTATAGAGAAATGGGTTTGGTTTTCTGTTTAATGGCATAGCCTTTGAATCACTGAATCAGTTATGAAAATCATGAAGTTGACGTGCATGCAATTCACCTAACATTCAAATTTCATCAATTGTATATTCACGTGTGTGTGTGTATTCGTACCTCAAGTGCTATGCAATTTTCACGACATATGCAGCTTTGGGTACCACCCTCACAATCAAGGAACAGAACTGTTCCATTACAAGAGGCTCCCTGTCCCCGGCCTCTCCCAAATCCTAGCCCCTGGGATTATTTCACTTTCCATTCTTGTGATTTCATTGTTTTAAGGTTATTAAGAATTAATACACCATACGGTCTCCTGAGGGTGTCTTTTCCTCATATAACATGGTTTTCCTGAGGTCCATTCTCGTTGCTGCGTCAATAGTATCATTCTTTTCTGTTGCTGAGAACCACGCCATGGTGTATTTATATCACAGTTTGCTGAAGCATTCTCTCACTCACTGAAGAACATTTAGGTTGATTTCAGTCTTTAGTTATTATAGCAAGCTGCTATGAACATTCCTGTACAGATTTTTAAATGAATATAATGTTTTATAACTAAGTTTGTCAGATTACAATTTCTGTGTTTTATGTTTAATGTATTTTTAATTTATGGGGGTTTACAAAATGGCTATGTGTTAATTATTATTTTATTATACTGTATTTTATGAATCAATTTTATAAAGAAACTTTCACCTACTATTTGCTAACATCAAACAGAAGATATAAGATACACCTTTATTATTTCCTTTCAACAATTTTCAAAATGATGTCATTATTATCCCACAAAGGTAGCAATTTTTTAACATCATTAGAAATACACACAAATGGTATGAGTTTTTGCCCTATAATTAAATACTGGGTACTTCTAATTATTATTTTTCTTATTAAAACTCAAAATAGTTCCATTTTGGGGCAGTGAGCACCCCTTCAAATTGACTGCTGAGTTCTTAGGATATAACCTTCGTAGTCTCTGGTACCTTCCTATTTGCTCTAACAAAATGGTGCAGGCTTATATATTTCCTATCACAGACCCAGACTCATCTATTTTTTCCAATAACTTTTGTTTCTTTTTGGTGAAAATGATTTTAATATTTAGATCCCTTCATTTGGTTTTCTTTTTTAGGAACTGAATATTTTGGGTTTAACTTAAATATTTTTAATATTTGTCATATTATTTTAAACATCTTTTCCCCTTCTTCTTTTGTTTATTTACTTTAAACATTTTCTTCTTTTATTTTTCCTGTATACTGTGTGTTTATTCAATCTTTCATGTCTTCTACTTTAGTGTTCAATTCTAAAGTGATTTCTTCCTTCTTTTAAATTCCCATCTCCCTGGTAGAGATGCTCTTAGTTACTTTTATTGCTGAGACAAAATACCTGACACCCAAAGTTAAAGGGAGGAAAGACTTATTTAGCTCAAAATCTATAAAAGTTTCAGTCCATAATGGGCTGGCTCTAAGGCAGGGTGGCTCAGCAGAGGGCCATCACAGAGCACCACCAGTTCACAGCAAGCAGAAGACAGAAAAGCAAGCAAGCAAGGAACCTTGACAGTGTCTTTCTGCCCTTTTTGTATTGTATCTAGGCTACCAGGGCTAGGGTAGTGCTAGACCTATCAGTGGACTGATTTAGTAATCACACCGCCTTAATCCCAATATCACACACTCTAGATCCAGCCAACTCTGAAAAGCCACACCTATCACTGCATGCGACTTTAAGGGACACCCAGACACTAGCCATAGCAGATGCTGATGCCAGCATAAACCTACCAGATGGCAACAGAGGTGATGGAGTTGAAACAGGCTTAAAGAGTTTATTGACAGACATGTATACTGATTCCTTATCATAGCTGCTATGAATAGTGTCATAATAAAAATGAGTATTAGGAACATTTTTGTGTGTTGAGTTCTTTCCCTTTGGATAAATACCCAGGAGAGGTAAACGGGATTACAGTCTCTTTTTAGTGTTGTGATGAACCTCCATGCTATACTCCATTATGGCTATAGTCATTTATTTATATTCCCACTAACCATGTGAAGAGTTCCTTTTACTCCATATCCTCACCAACATTTTGTTTTGTTTCATTTCGTTTTGTTTTGCTAATAGCCAATTTTGACTGGCGTAGGGTGGAATCTCAACTAGGACCCTATCAACAAATGAATGGATGAGAAAATGTGGAATAAACAAGTTACAGCAATTTTAGTTTTACCAAAGTTAAAGAAACCTAGGGGCACTCAGAGGAGTGGAGGGAACCAAGCAAGCTTTATTAAGCTCGTGGGCCCAGAAGATTTTGGCTTTCCAAAGTCTGAGCCCTGAGCCTGGGATATGAGAACTTTGTATAGGGCTTGTGGCAGGAAAAGGCAAGCAAGTGAAGCTACAGAAGCAGAATAAAGGCAGTTTCTCAAAACCAACAGGTTTACAGCTCTGCACAACTGGGTGGCCTCAGACAGGTGGAACGTGAGCTAACAGGATGTGGTAAAGCTGCTCACTTATAAGGCCAGGGTACAGCTGGTATGGGAATATGAGCGGTGGTCAGCAGGGGCACGAGAGTTTCATTTTCCCCAACATACACACAATGAAATATTTATTCAACTGTGAAGAGTGAATTTATATCACTTAAAGGTAAGCAAATGGAACTGGAGATCATCATGCTAAGTGAAATAAGCCAGACACAGGAAAACAATTATCCTACATTTTCTCTCATATGTGGAAAATTAGGAAGAGAAGAAGGAAAAGGAGTTGCAGAAGGAGGAAGGGGGAGAGAGGGAAAAGAAGGACAAGGGGAAAGTAAGGGGAGGGGAGGATCTGAAAATAGAAGAGGGACTGTTATGTAAGGAAAGATGTGGGCAAGAGAGGCCAAAGGGAAGAGAGACATGATCAAAGCAAAAATATGCATATAGAGAAACATCACAATGAAACCTATGCTTTATACAGTTAATGTACATTAATAGTTACAATAAAAGGATACAGAGAAAGAATGATGAACATAAGTTCAGTTTATTCAAAGAAAAGGATCTGAGTATTAAGGGAAAGTAATCCCCCCAAAAAAGTTTTTAAAAATATTTTTTGGTTTGGCTTAAGGAACTGAAACAGCAGGGGCTTGTTTTATAGCTTAGAAAAAAATTGCACCCTGAGAAAGAAGTAGAAAGCAACAGGTGGTCCATATTCAAATCTCCATGTAGTCTTTGAGGTGTTGAGCAGGACATTATGTGCCTTTTAAAGCACTAGCTTTTGCCTATACTTAGATGAAATTGCTGTAATTTATAATGACTTGATTCTCTGCAGGAAAACACTCAGGGGCAATCACCTTCAGGACCTTCCCTTCAGAATTCTAGGACTGCAGCAGAGACCTTTTCAAGAATAAATTTTAAGAAAAAGTTATTTAACCCTTGACAATTCCTTGGTTAATATCTGTGGTGTTAGGATAGGAACCTGAAGATTAGAGAGACTCTCCTTGGTGTCAAACAGTTTATTATACTATTAAGCCTATGAAACGATTTTAATCATCACCTTCTTAAAGAGGAAAACTTTGAGACTTAAATAGGCTGAGTACTTGCCTAGGATTGCACAGAATTGTGGGCATTTTAATCCATGCCTATTTGAACACCATAGCTATAAACTGAATTATCTCCCCTCTGAAATTTGAAAACAACAAAATACATATAACCATAGAACAGAATTAAAGGCCTAGAAGTGAACCCATGCATCTATAGCCAAGTGATTTTCAGCAGCTAAGAATGCTCACTGGAGAAAAGATTTTCAATAAATTATGCTGGGAAAATTAGATATGAATGTGTAGAAGAATTGAACTATCATCTCTCGCCAGTTAAAAAGTAATTCAAAATGGATTAGATAATTAAATGTTAGGCCCAAAACTATGAAAATGCTAGAATAAAATGTAAATGCTTCAGAACTTTGGGATGGGCAAGGATGTTTTTGGATGAGCCCTCCAAAGCACATGTAACAAAACCAGAAATTGACCAACGATATCAAAGCAAAAAGTTTTATGTATAAAAAAGGAAACAGTACAGCACAGAGCCAACCTATGGAAGAAAATATGTGTGAACTATGTATCTAACATGGGTCAATATCCACAATATGTAAGAATTCCAAAAGCTCAATTATGGGGAAAGAAAGAAAGAAGAAAGAGAAAGAAAGGAAGGAAGGAAGGAAAGAAGGAAGGAAGGAAGGAAGGAAGGAAGGAAGGAAGGAAGGAAGAAAGAGAGAAAGAGAAAGAGAGAAAGAGAAAGAGAAAGAGAAAGAGAAAGAGAAAGAGAAAGAAAGAAGAAAGAAAAAAAGAAAGAAAGAAAGAGAGAGAAAAGAAAAAAGTTCATAGATCTACAGAGATATTTCTCAAAGGAAAACTACAGAGTCATTAGATACATGAGGAAAATGTTCAGCATCACTAATCACCAAGGAAATTCAAATAAAAATTACAACAAGATAATCACCTTATCGCAGTAAGCTTAGATTTTATCAAAGACTCAGGGGAAAAGAGCTAGCAAAAATATGGAGAAAAGGGAATCTTTGTACATGTCAGATGGGGATGTCAATTAGTACAGCTATTCTGGAAAATGGTATGGAAATACAACTGTCATAAAGGACCCAAGAAGCACACTGCCGGATACATATTCAAAGGAAAAGAAATCAGTATATTAAATAGACATGTATACTTCCATGTTCATTGAATAGCATTCATAATCCAAAAAATTGAAAGTATCCACCAGCTGATGAATGGACAAATAAAATGTGGTACATGTGCACAATGGAATATTATCCAACCATGTAAAGAATGAAATAGTGTCCTTTTTGATAACATGAATAGAACTGGAGATCATTACATTAAGTGAAATAATTTCAGGCACAGAACGTCAAGTATGGCATGACATAGCTCATATATGGCATCTAAAAAATTGATCTCATAGAATTTGAGAGGATAATAGTAGTTACCAGAGGGGAGGGAGCACAGAAATCAAGAATATTATAGTAGTTACAGGAGTTAGGGAGGCGATAGGGATGTGGAGAGGTTGATCAGTGGGTTCTAAGTTATAGTTTCATAGATGCAAGGAATTCTGGCACACTTTTTCACAGTAGGGTGGCCATAGATAGTAGTAATGTACGGTACATTTCAAAAAAACCCAGGAGAAAATATTTTGAAATTTTTCACCATAGAGAAATAATAAATGTTTGAAAGATGTTTAACTTGATTAAAACATTAAGCAACACATTCATGTATTGAAACATTGCATGGTACCTGATTAATAGATATAATCATGTTTTCAATAATCAGTTAAAAAGAAATTAAAAAATGAAAACAAAACTTAAGGTGATGTTTTTCTATCTTATCTTATTCTAACTTATTTCCAAATGTTGGCAACCTATTATTCTCTTCATAACACATTTCCATATTTCCTTTGTGTCATTAGGTTTCTTCTCTAAATGCAACTTTTAAAATAAACAAACATAGAAATGACAATTAGTACGGAAACAGAATGGACTCACCGTGGAAGTTTTACTCTAAAGGACAGAGGACCTTGGCAAATCAGTTGAACTATCAGCTTCATCTTTTTTAATTTGGAAGATAAAAATGAAGCCATAGCTGACAGCTACTCTATGCAGTCCCAAATCTTACTGCGCCACAGCCACATAGTTATTGTTCGCTTGTGCTCTGTGGTCATCCTGGACCACCACTGCATACAGCACCTTTGTTGTGCTGGCGCTAAGTCCCGGGCCTATAGCACATTTGGCACGTTTCCATCCCGAGACAGAAGCAGCAGGAGACTGTAGTAGTTTTCTAGGACTGCCATAACAAATTATTACAGACTGTGTATCTTGAAGAACAGAAATTTCTTTTCTCATGCTTCTGGAGGCTGAAAGTCCAAGATCAAGATGCCTTCAAGAATGGTTTCTTTTGCGGCTTTTCTCCTTGACCTGCTAGTATCTGCTCTACAACTGTGTCCTTAGGATCTTTCTTCCACTTGGGGACTTCCCTGGTGTCTCAGGCACTATTTTTTAGGACACTAGTCTTTGTGGATTAAAGCCTCACCTTTATGACCTCAGTTAACTCTAATTATCTCTAAAGGCCCTATCTCCAAGTACAGGGGCATTCTAAGATACTGGGGGTTAGGGCTTCAACCTATGGGTTAGAGGGGGACACAATGCACTGTACAATAGAGATGATGGAGAACTGGGCACTGATTCTCCCCCACAACCTTCTTCCCAGCTACCACCTACTGCAGAAGATTCCTTTTAAAATCTGACAGAGTGGAAGTAAAAAAATGATTATCAAAGACTCTTAGGGGAGTGCATATCATAGAAATCTGAGCTATCGGAATGCAGCACTGTTTGCTCAGCCCTCAACCATTAGACTTTTTTTTATGCCTCAGTAGAGACAAATTTCAAAAACATAAAAGGTAAAGATCAAATTTCTCCACATATACCGATGAGTGCACAAGAAAGCAACCCATTTAAACAGGCTTTTATCTACATTCACCCAAGACTTTGTCTGGTGGGACTGATGTCAAGAGAGGATTGCAAGTTTTCATGTGAAGTGGAATCTGTAGTCTTTTCAGCCTGGACCAGAAGTCATCTCTTAACTATGCAAGTATGAGTTAACTAACATGCGGCTCCCGATGAGCCCAGCCACTGCATATTATTAATGTTAAAACCCCAAAATGAGACGACGTCCAAAAAGAAAAAGGGATAAGCACTTTATTTTTTATGCTGGTACCCAGCGACACAGATGCGATGGAGTTTGCAGTCTGTGCAACCAGGTTAGAGTTCGGGGGGAGTTTATAAGGAGGGAGAGTGCAGTATCAGGTTGGGGGGAGGGAACCAAGGAGCTAAAGGGCTTTTGTTGCCTTATTTGGTATTAAGGACTAATTTTTTAGAGACAGCCAGCTCTGCTGGAGATTTACAGCTCTTGGTCTCTCCATTGGAATTTGCAAAGGCTGAAGCCTTGCAAAAAAGGGGGGGTGTGCCAAGCTCCTGGAGTTTTTAAAAAAACAAACTAGGAACAAAAGAAATGGCGCTACAGAACAGAATGGCGACGCTTTTGTTAGAGTACAACAATTAAGACAGGGCTACAATTCAAAATAGTCCAAAGGAAAACACTAGAATTGCCAGGAGATGAGAGATCTTTGATGTTTTAGTGCAAAATCATTATGGTTCTTTGAATACCTTGCAATTAGCCCTTCTAAAGAAAGAATTTTGAAGCTTCCCCATGGGACTATAAAATTCACCTTCCCCTTCTCTGCTGATCCTCTCATGGTCTTGTCTCTCCTGAGCACCCAGAAGTTGTCTTCTGTGAGCGCCACAGACGGTGCTCAGGGAGGACCCCTCAATATTCTTCCATTTAAATGAAGCTCAACAATTATAATGTGTTTAGGAATCAAAAGGTAGAATTTCTCAGCCTCTAGCATAGGAAAACTATCCTCTCTATCCATTTTGCAATACAGTTGTATAAAGAGAACTTTACATTTAAATTCTAAATTTTAAAAAAGATTTTGAGTCTGGTTTTATTTTCCACAATATCCCCAAACTGACAGCACATATAATGTCCTTTGATCAGACATGTTTTCATTAGAGAATTTTGATTGAAGGTTTTAGCAGGCAGAGTAACAACCCCCAAAGATGGTCACAGAACTGAATGTGTTACCTTATAAGGCAGAAAGGATTTTGCAGAAACTAAAGCTCTTGAGATGATCTTAGATTTTCCAGGTGGATTCACATAAGAGAGAGGTCAGTATAAGAGGCAGATTTGAAGATGCTGTGTTGCTGCCTTTCCTAGAAGAAAGAGTCACAAACCAAAAAAAAAAAAAAAAAAAAAAAAAAACCCACAAAGCAATAGATTCTCTTCTGGAACCTCCAAAAGGACCACAGCCTTGCCTACACCTTGATGCATACACCAGTGCAACTCACATCAGACTTCTGAGATTCTGCACTGTAAAATAATAATTTGTGTTGCATTAAAATACTTAGTGGTAATTTGTTACAGAAGGAATAAAAAAACTAATATAAAGGTTTACTCCACATAGCGTCCAAACAAGGTTTAGAATATAGAATTCTGCCTGTTTCATTTATCTTTACCTCACTGCCAATATGAATAAGTCTTCAGAACTCTCAACTCCTCTGCCCCAGACCAGATCATCTAGAGAATTTCATGAGGTTCAACTAAGCCACAGGTAAATTCTGAAACCAGTTCTTGCATTTTCTTCTCTATAAAAGATAAACTATTTCAACAGTCCTATTTCACAGTACTATATATTTATTTTTCTGATATCTAGGCCCATCTCAATCATTAATTTCCCTTGATTTACTTTTATCTGTGTGTTTGAATCTCCTTACACACACACACACACACACACACACACACAGACACACATAATGTTTCTCTCTTGAGAAACTATCATTGTCTCTAAATTTCAGCATAATTCCTGGGGTACCCCTAAACAAGAGCCACACACTAAGAGCCTGTGACTACACTCCTTCACTTATAGTTGTTTACTCAACAATATTAAGAATTAATGGATTCTGGGGCCATGCTGTTTGGATTTAAGTCTCAGTAACTCCCTTTCATGGTCCTATGGCCTTTAGCATTTGAATAATCAACTTCTAGAGGGCCTAATCCCATGCTCTATCAAATGAGAGTAATAGAAATACTTACTTCATAGGGGTACTTATGAGACTTGTATAAATAAATACACCCACCGTGTAGTAATGCATAAGTGTCAGCTACTTTGAATACTACTATTTTTATTATATTATTGTATTTTTACTGGGTGTCAACCATCAAGGCTGCAATAATGAAGAAATCACATCCCCTGACTGAGGGGATGATCTTTCTAGTGAAAGATCTAAGTAAACAAGATCTAAGTAAGCAAAGAGGCCAGTGTGACTCAGGGCAAGTATCTTCATAGATGAACAGGCCCTGGGACCATATGGGCAGATGCAGAGCCCAGGGTGGTTAATAGAGAGAATACTCAGGTATTGTTACTTATTACTTAAGGAAGGTAATCTCTTGGCTGGAACCTGGAAATTGAATTGTCCAGATAAAAGCGGCAGCTGGGGGAATAGACTGTGACATAGATCAGACCTAAACTAGGACAAGAATAACCTGGGCAGTGGGAATTAAGTAGAAGGATATTCCCCGAAGAAGGAAGAAGATGAAGAAATTTCCTCTTGATTTACTTAAACCTGCACGAAGGATCCTCTTTCAGTACAATATTCAAATTCAAGACATTATCCACAAATAATATAATGGGAACCATGCTCAAGATTATTACATGATAGATATTATACATCTCACAAACTTTGAGAGATATAATGCTTTGAGAGAGATAATGCTCAGCAAGTATTAAAGAAATAATTCTACTTCTCTAAAGGAAAATTTTGAAGGAATGCCTTGAAATTTGGATAATGACTCAATCGTCCACTAATAAAATAACAATTTAATGTTATTTATAATTGTTAGAAAGCAAAACTTCTATAAGAGCTTTCAACCTGATTGACCATTAGAATTACCTAGTGACCTACTGAAAACCACCTGTTCCTAGGACTTATCCCAAACCAACTAAATTATATATATGGATGAGAGTTGTTCACAAGCATTTTTAAAAGCCTTCCTAAGTATTGGTAATATACAGCCAGGGATCAAAAGGTACTGATTTAGCATTATCTGTAGAATTTTAAGAGTTGAAAATTTTTGAACTTTTCTATCGCGTTATCTAGTCTCATTCAGATGTCTTTTTCAAGCCAAACCTGCTGGGCAAAATGGAATAATTATTGAACTTCTAAATTGTTAAAATGAAACCTATTTTAATGATTAAATTGATCTTGTAATTTAGATTATCTTTTCAACTTCATTTATATTCATAAGTCAAGTTATGGCTTCTATTATTTTTTTAATACACATTGCTTTGTTTTAAGAGATAACTTTGGGGTCATTTTAATAATATGTCTGTGACATTTTATTGTATTACTAAACTGAACACGCCTTTAATGGGAAATGGTCTGTGTGCTGCTATGCACTCATTTATTTTGACAAAAAATAACTGTACGTGTATCAGTCAAGAAACAAGTCACAGGCTGCAGAAAAGTGTCCTGCTGAACAGAAAATTAGACAATAGGCAGGAAACAAAGGGCACTATAATGGAAATCATTCAAGCTTGAATTAGGTTACTGACTAATGAGGATCCTGCAGGGAACAGTGATAAGGGGGCTGGATGTTTATTAAAGAACCATTCATGCAAATTACCTGATTTAGAGGTGTTGCTGGCAAGACCTCTCAGATCCTCCCGATAAGGCAGGACCTAAGGGCAGCAGCCATTAAGCAATTTAGACATGGGAGCATCTGAAAAGAAAGTAATTAAGAATTTTCTTTACATGTATTCCAGGAGGAGAAACAGCATTATTTATCAAAAGAAGGATAGTTAAGCAAATAGGCCTTAAGAAATTAGACCTGGTTGAAGGACAATTTGAAAAGAAACATCTTGGGCTGGAGATATAGCTTGAAGACAGATTGCTTGCCCAGTCGATGCAGGCCCTAGTTTTAATCCATAATGCAGCAAAAAATTAAAAACAAACAAATAAATAAATAAAAGGTAAAAATATTTTGCATGATGCTTACCTAGTGTGGTGTGACAAATCAATGACCTGTTTGCATCATGCAGTCAAGGCAAGCACATTGGATGCCTGGGCTAGTGAAAGGGAAGAGTGAAAAACAGAAAAGCTTCTCAGTTTCTCTCTCTCTCTCTCTCTCTCTCTCTCTCTCTCTCTCTCTCTCTCTCTCACACACACACACACACACACACACACACATTTTTTTCCCCTTAGAACTTTTCCCTCTTCAAAGAGAAAGCCCTCCAATTTGTACAAGAGACATTTATGTGCTCACTCATGAGACTTTTCCAAGTACCATTAAGTCCCTAGGTCCTGAGTGTGCAGCAGTGACTTGGAAAAGCCCTGTTTCTGAGAAACTTTGGTCTTATAGAAGCCATAAACATGAATTGAGCGATTACAATGCAGTGTAGGGGGAATTGTGTTTCACTGGAAAACTATGCTTTGTCCACATGCTTCGGGGTTATCTGTATCTTGCTGTTCATTGCTTTTGAGGTATGTTTGCAGCTACCCAAATCATAATAAGCTGGTAACAAAGTGAACTAGTCCTTTTCTGAAGTCTTTCAGTCTATCACACTTCAGCTCACGCACCCTTTGTAATATCATGTTTTTCCATGATCTTTCACTTTTCCTTAAACCTATGCAAAAAAATACAGGGTTTACCACTTCTTCAGGTATTCATTTATACAAAGTAAACTTGTATGATTTTTCTTTAGATCATCCGCATTTTGTTATAGAGATCTCAGTTAAGAACAAAGGAAGAAAATATTTTTTCTCCCCAGCACCCTCTCTTGAAATGATCTTTTAAACAGAGACTCCCATCAGAGAGGCAGACTAAGAAGACACAGCATCCCCTTCAGCTCCAAACGCATGGACTTGCTGGAGAAACTCTTCCTTAAAATTATAAATACATAAACAGATTCGAATTAAGAAAGGATAGTTCCAGCTGTCAGAAACAAACAAGGAACTGTAGTTACAGTCTTAGGGACTGAAGCTACAAGGAAGTTCCAGTATATGTGAATGGGTGAAGGAAAGTCAACGCCAGCTACCTTCCCCTATCACATGGGAAACTGAGCTACTGTTGAAATCTGGAGACCGCAAGTCTGTGCCATGTGGTTAGGAACCTAAGTCTGAAGCATTCACTGAATTAGAAATTTCAGGCCAGAAATTAAATGACAAATCACACAGAACCAATAAATCTTGCAGATCCTAATAGAAAGAGGTTTTTAATAGCTCAAACGAGATACACTGAAAGTGGGACTAAGGTCGTAGCAGTGAGGACACAGAGAAGATGGAACAGAGTTATGCGACATGGGAGGCCAAGCCGCTAGACCCAGTTCAGTCTAAATCAGGAAACACAGGAGAGTCATTTATAGTATTCCTAAGTTTTTTCTAAACTCTATTAACAGAGGAAGTTATCGTGTTATTAAGAATGAAAGGCAAGACAGCAACAAAAGAGGCAAGGCTGGGATGAGAGGTGACAGTGGGTCCAGGTTTGTGTTTGGGTCATGTTGGACTTAAGACCACAGTGGACATGTCCAGGAAGTATGTCCACATCTCAGGAGGTGGGACACGTGAGGCACACACCTTTGGGAATCAGTGCATAGTAAGAGAGACATCTCAGAGACGGAATGTCAAGAATTAAAAAGGAACAGAGAACTCTGAAGAACATGAACATTTAATGGAAGAAGAGAAGTCCACCAAACAGATTAGATATCATCAGGCAGTTAAAGAGAAAAAAAAGAGATCATGGAAACCCAGTTGGGATTTTCCAATAAGAGGGCACAAATGATAAGAAGGTAAACAGTCTATAGGTCTCCACAAGGAGAGAATTATTCATAGCAACAGCAAGGTTTGTTTCTCTCCTTACGTATGTATTGAAGGCAAAAGCCAAATTTCAGTAATTAAAGAGTCAATTCCTCTTTTCAGAACTCTCTGCTACAAAGAAGGTTAGTGTTTTGTCTAAGAGTATCATGTTTCAAAGACTGAGACCTGGAGACACCAGTCACCAGCATTCATTCATTCATTACTACTAGACTTGTATCACTTAGTCAATATCTATTGAGCACTCACTTTTATGAAGAACTCTGCTAGCCAGTGGGATATAGGAATCCGGAATTCAAACTTTAGTGTAAGGAGTTTAAATTCTGTGATAAAGTAAATATTTTCAGCATAGTGTGGGTGTATGTAGGCCCTTACGGAAAAAAAGCCTTATGATTACCTGAAGTACTACTCTCAAGAGGGACTGATTTCTTAACTTAGTCTTAAATAATTGTTAACACTTATGTACTTACTAGATGCTAGGTTTTATCTTAGTACTAAAGATTTAACTCATTTTGTCTTCACAACAATAGACAGGGTATCAATAAAAGACAGAGGTGCAGGGGTTGATCTGCCTAGGATCACACAGCCAGAAGGTAATACTAATGGGATTTAAGTCCAGGAACTCTGCTTATAAAGTTCATGCCTAAAACTACCATACTATATTGCCTTCTAAAAGACAGCTCAGAATTTGTTTAGTAAACAGAGGGGCATGGGTATTCCTGGTATGGTTTATACCTAGATGTGCCCCAAGAGTCTCATGCAATCTTAGAAGGTGCATTTGGAAGGTGGCTGAATACCATTATAGCTGACTTGTTAAGAGGTAGGGTCTGCTCAGAAGATGTAGGTTACAGGGGGTGTGACCTGGAAATCTCTTCCCAGTTCCTCCCCTCGCTGGGCTCTCTCTGCTTTCCAATTGTCAGGAAGTGAGGCGCTTTTCCTCTACTATGGCTGCCTGTCATGCTATTTTTCTTTAGGGCTTGCCAACCTTGGACTGAAACGTGAGGTAAAAATAAACCTCTTCTCCCTTAAATTATGGATGTCATATAAGATGGTTCCTTCCTTCCTTGCTTCTTTCCTTCCTTTCTTCCTTCCTTCATTTGTAGTACTGGGAATAGAACCCAGGACTTGTACATGTTAGACAAGTAGTCTACCAGTGCATTAGCATTATAGCCATATTCCTTTGTGTTTGTTTTTTATTTAGAGACAAAGAATCATTAAGTTGCCAGGTTGTCTTCAAAGCTGTGATTTTCTTATCTAAGCCTCCTAAGTATTTGAGATTACCTATAAGGAAATCTGTCATTGGATGTGGAGAAATAGCTAATCCAGGATAGCGTCACCTCAAGAGATCTTGAGACTTATTATTATATTACAAAGATTCTTTTTTCCCCAATAAGATCAATGCCACGGGTTCCTGGGATTAGGACATGGACATATTATTTTGGAAACCACTATTCAACCCATTACAGATACTAACAGAGTTAGTTATTCCAAGAGTACTTCACAAATGGTAATTTGCAAAAACAGAAATTTCCCTTTGCCAAAATGAAAATTATTAGGAATTAAATAGGCTCTGGCTTATTGAACAAGTGTCCTGGAAAAAACCTGAACAATATTATGAAAAAGTTCAAGATCTAAGAGGAGAGTAGGGGAAACCAGAGCATGACAGAGATAGCCTGTGGGCACACTGAGCAGAGCACTTCATAGATTCTGCACACCTATGAGCTGGGGCAAGTAGTAAGTAGAGCAGCTTGGAAATCATAAGGCATTCAGTAGGACTGGTGGGCTGGGTAAGCTGAGGAGCAAAGGCTGAGCACAGCACAGTTATTCTGGGGGTGGCTTTTCCTTGAGGAATAGTCTGGGCCCTTTTCTATCATCTGTCAGGAGCTCCCCAGAAGCACTAACAAAGGGCGTTTTCACACTGAAAGGTCTCTGGGCTTGATGGTCCATGAAGTTGGGATGAGCTCATTTTCCCTCCCTTCCAGGTTGCTCCACTCCCACACTAGCAAATGCACATTCATTATCTTGTCAAAACTGTGCTAAAGGATAAATTTTAAAATGACGGTGCTCTGCACCACAGCCCTAATTGCCTCCGAACTACCGTATATTTGCTTTTTTAGCATCTGCACAAATGAAGTCAGAAGATCTGGCTGCACTTATTTTTCAGTTTGTTCAGCTAAGGATGCTTTCTGGAAAAATCAGTGTAATTTCCAAGGGCTCCAAAGGTTCAAGATGAAGTTCATTATTATCCCTTCCATACCTACCAGATGGAGCCAGCATCCTAATAACTACCACACATTTTCTTTAAAAGATGTATCTTTTCAAAAACAACTTTTTAACTTTGATACATTCCCTAAACACCAAATATAAGTAGAAATCCTACCTACCACACCTGTGAGTGAGACTGTGATGCATTTAGGTTGGCTTAGCACCATTTCAACAGAGCAGCAATAGTTCTAAATCCATCAGTGCAACAGTGAAGTGATTTTCAACGTTGTCCTTTTATAGTATCCTGGACATTTATTTTTCTCTTTGATCACTTTATGATATCTTTGAATTTCCCCACTGCTCTTTATTTTGAAATACCATTGCTTTTAACTTTTACCTTTTATTACTAAGAAAAAGAAGTTGACCGAAAAATAAAAAAGTAAAGTCTTTGTCTACAGTTTTCCTCAACTGCGTAGAGTTAGGATGCTGAAACCACTAGAGTTTTAAGGTGTGGTTCTGAAGCAAGAAAAGAATTACAGACTACTAGGTAACTAACTGTTGGCGGCATCAAAGTAGCAAGGAGGTACAAAGTAGGACATGTAACAGACACTGTGTGTGAACATGCCTTCATCTAGTACTGCATACAGAAACCTTGCAGTGGGGCTCAGGATCCTTGCACATGGTTCCTAGAGCTCAGTAGAAGTCTATCATGGCATAGCCTATTAAGGACTAATAAAGCAGGATCTTAGACGAATGCTAGATACAGAAACTGAGTTATTATTTTAAGGACTGAGG
Source organism: Dolichotis patagonum (assembly GCA_004027295.1). Lineage (NCBI taxonomy): Eukaryota > Metazoa > Chordata > Mammalia > Rodentia > Caviidae > Dolichotis > Dolichotis patagonum. Next base: position 139,721 of record PVJX010001884.1, read on the forward strand.
CTTGAGTAGGTAATGGAGTAAAAAATATAGACTTGTCTCAAGAAAACGATATAGAACTCTAGAAAAGGTGCACAACTTTTCTGAATTTAATTTTACTTAAATTAGATAAGTGAGATAATGGGTTTGGTACATATTAGTTTTTCTCCTCTGTTGTACTAACTGTCCATTGATTTCATTCTGTTCATGTTTGTAGTGAGTCCGCAGTAGTACTCAGGTTTGGGAGGTGTTGTAGTCAGGGGTTATGAGGAGAACAATTACAATCAGGACACAGAATTTATATTATTGTATAATGGCCACCCAGAGTTAACACAAGAAAGTACAGAAACTCTATCCACAACACTAAAGACATAGAATATTCAGCCAAGGGCCTGAATTCCACAGCAATGTCCCACATGACTCCAGATGAAGACCCAGAGCTCATGACAGTGCCTCCTGCGAGTCCAACTGAAGGTCTAGAGCCCACAAGAAGGACTCATACCAGTTTGTTTTATGGATCTGTGCTGGGAAGGCCCAAAGGTCAGTGGTGGAAGCTAGAAAGTCTATGCTGGCGGGGTGAAGGAGCTGTGCTGGTAGGTTGAGGATTCTATACTGGAGCTGAGTAGTCATGCTCATAATAAAGACCAGGACTGTTCGGAAAAGCACTGCAGCCACCCTCAGTGGCACAGAGGCCCCGAGCTCCTCTGATGATAAGCATAGTCGAGTACATGCCAGAAAACCAGCATGACAAATTTCTCCTGGAGATTAAACAGCACACATCTTCCCCTCCAGAGCCAGTAAGCAATGCTCAATGTAAGGACCAGAGCTCCCCCAAAGTGAACCACAGCCACTCTCACCAACAAGGTCCCAAGCTCCTCTGATGATGATGGTCAAATTCACACTGAGGGAGCTAGTCATGATGAGCTCCTTCAGGAGAACCAACAGCTCAAACAGCAACATTTAGAGAAATCCACAATGCCTTGTCTTCTTCTCCACGTCTTTATTTATGCTGGCAACTTTCCTAAGGTGGAACATCTAGGCTCAGCACTATACTGATTTAATTCTGCTGGCGTTAAGTTGACCACCAGTTTTTAATCCATAACAGGAGGGAAGCTGCAAATAACGAGGACCCCCAGGAGGATCCAGATCTTTCACACCCATGGGTCTCTGATTTTTCCCACCTGGTTCTCTTTCACACTCAGAACCATGGTCCTATGACTTCCAATAGCCAAAAGAAATGACTCTAATCCCTACAGTCCTCTTCCCTAAAAACCCTGCCCTCTAATCAAGACACTCACCCCCTCCTCCACCTACAGAGAATATTGACTGTATTCCTTTCCAGCCAGGGTCTTGGTCTTCTCATGTCCTTGGATACCCTCATACTCACTTGGAGAGTTGTGCGTGTTTTGATGAAGCACAGATTCTTTCACAAAAAAGGCACACCCCCTATCATCGTAGTTCCAACAGCCTCTTCCAATGCTACCACACACAGTCTTTCTCCTCAACTACAATATGCAATTTACCAGTGGCCTTGTGGAGTTTCTGGAATCTGAGTCTTGTTACTTCTAATGATAAACATTCTAGGCCTCTTAGGCCTTAGGTAAGCAGGGGATGGGGTGGACTGCTGGTCAAAAGAATGGAGTTGAGAGTGATGTTTTGGGTCCCACTGGGACAAAAAGACACACACTTAACCAGAGACCCACACTGTCCATCCCTTATCACTGCTTTGAACTTGAGTTCCCATTACCATTCAACACTGAGTCACAATTTTGTCATTCTTTTAAATTTAAAAATACTTTATTGCTAAAAATGCTAAGGCTTTCAGCAGACTGTAATGTTTTCTTTTTATTTTAAAATGAAAAGAGAACAAAAACAAGATACAGAATTTCAAAACAACAAAACAGGAGATTAACAATCGTTAATATATTGCATATTGTTATCTTCAAAGTAGTAGCTCATATTACAAGATTTAGGAGTTTTGTCATCTTTAAAATAGATAGTCACCCCACATATCAGACTCTCCGTAAGTGTTGTGACATGCTCAAACTTATTCCTCGAGTTCCAATAATATAAAACAACCCAATAATATAAAACAACCCAATAATATAAAAGATAGGACACCCTTGCCAAGTTATTCAGTCAAGCTTGGAGTCTAAATCTTAAATAAAAGGGAAAAAAGTCCTTACAAACTAACAGAAATTGTTTAATTTCTTGGTAAGAATAAACAGCCAGCAGGAAGGGACTTGGCTAATGACACATTTCCAAGAATGCTCAGCCCACTTACAGTTATCAGGTATGGGTCAAAGAGCAGTTAGAAAAGTAAGGGTCAGTTAAAAACTCACTGCACCTTATCAAGATAAAATCAGTGTTGCTTGTCTGTGGGCTCAGCTGTGATTGTTGAGCTGAAGAAAAAAGCTGACTTAGGTTCCTTCCTCCTCTCTTCAAAAGGCACATACAGCAATCTGCACAATTACGCTCCACTGCCACTTAGCCCCAGAACAAGTGCAATGATTGGGCTGTTAAAGTTTGCTTACTTGCCACCATAGATCCTCCTCTGTGGTGACAGTTGAGGTTCAGACTGGGGACAGTCAACAGGACCAAGAGGAATCACGAAAGGAAGGGCAGCCATTCATCCTTACCTCCTTCCAGAAAGAACCAATTTGGGACCTGCCAGAAAAATCATACAGAAATCCATAGCGGGAATCTGTTGAACAGTGTGAAGTATATGGAAACTCCCTCAGGAAACAGAAAGTTTGCAACCTGCTGTCAAATCACATCTTCATATTTCTATTTGTTTCTGTTTTAATGAAACATCAGACCCTTAGTTTTCATGTTTAGAAACGATACTGATCCACTCACCGATTTGTATCATCCTTCCAGCTCTCCCAGTGGAAACCATTCTTGTTTTGACATATTTTAAAAAAGAAGCCTCGATTTTGGAGATGAGGATGTATTTTTGCAACTAGACTCTTACAGTAAAGCCACCAACACAAATTTTGCATACAATTTTGGTAATATATGAGTCAATATGATCTCACAAGGCTGCTCCCATATCCTATGCTTTGAAAAAAAGACTTCCTAAGACAGTCAACTGAACTGCTGTGAGAACAAATCCTGTTTCCCAACACAGCACATTAGTGACAAATCAACTGACTTCACTGATGGAGAAGTTAAAAAAAATTAAGAATCCCTATAAACAGTTTTAAAATTTTCCTTCTTTATTCTGGCCCAGTTTTGTCTTTAATGTTATTTTATGCTTCCAACTCTTTGCAGACTTAACTTTCTATGTGTTCCAAACAGTATTATTTCTTATTTCCATTTTTCTTCATTAACCTACTTATAACTAGACAACTAGATTTTTCACAGTGCTAATATGAAATATAAACCTTCACCTTTCAAAAGAATTAGAGTAACCCTTATTCTGTATAAAATTAGCAAATCAGGTAATGTTTTTCACTTGCATGGCTATGTATATTTAATAAGCATAGCTCATCATATAATTACTGAATTAAATCAGTCTTTTAATCTTCAGTTTCTATGCTAGTATCTCTTCTTCTTAAAATAAATGTTTCTACTTCTCTCACACATGCCCTAACCATGTCAGTTTCAGTGTTTCTGATTCCTGGTGAATTTAACTTAGTTTTTATTCTTTGTCATCATCTATTTCTTACATTTGCTTCTCTTTCAACTCTTAGATCCTACAAATGTCGCTAACCATAAGTGCTCTATATGGGAACCTAGAACTGCCATAGGATTTCTTCCTCAACCACGTGCTCCAGTGGCACGCTTCTATCTCAGTTAGCCCAGCCGCAGGTAGAACCTGCAAACTCTGCTTTCTCTTTTCTAGAAATCAGTGAAGATTAGTAGTGCACTTTTTCTTGTATGTAGTCTTAATATGATAGACAAGCCAGAAGTTACCTCCTTTCCTTCTTTTCCCCCATGGAAGTAGGGGAAGGTCATGTCGTTGAATTAGACATTCTCTTCGTGCACATTGCATCTTGAGCAAAGCACACAGGACAAAAGATTCAGGTTTATTTAGTTCTTGCACCGCAGTCATTCAGGTGCATTTTTGCTAGCTCCTGCTTCCCATGACTTCAGCCTTTCCATCAACCCCAGGAACCACCCCTTCAATTCTGCCAATCAATTCATTTTCACTTAAGCCATCTCAAGAGATTTCTGTGGTTGCAAGCAAAGAAATTCGAGCCATGAAAATGGGAAGCAGGGTGAACCAGACTTTTACAATTCCTCTCCAGTGCCACAGCTCTGGTCAGTTATCATTAGAAGATGGTTATTGGCTTCTGCTCCACCAGCTGCTTCTCTGGGGTATATCTATAGAGCAAAAAGTTCCTGAAACAGGATGTGAGACAGTGGGGATTTTGGTCTTCACTCGCCTAGTGTTATAGTTTGGATCTGAGGTCCCCAAAAGTCTTGTGTGTGCAGAAGTTTATTATATCATGGAGACGCTATGCTCATTGGTGGATTGGTTCACTGACGAGTTCATAGGTGATGGAGACTGGTTAAAGGTGGGTCACTGGGGGCATGAACTGGGAGGGAAATTTTTGTCCAGTTTTCTCTTTCTCTGCTCTCTGGCTGCCATTGGGTGAACAGTTATCCTCCACCATGCCCTTTCATCATCCCATTTCTCCCTTGGAGCCAGCTGATCATAAAGTAAACACTCTGAAACTGTGAGCCAAGATAAACCTCTTCAATAACCTGCAAGTCTTGAGTATTTTGTGCCAGTGACAGCAAAGCTAATACAGAAAATTATTACCAGGTTGGGGATGTTGCTATAACTGTACATGACCATGTAGTTCAGAAATCTCTTTTCTTTTTGTTACATGTTTACAGTGCATGAAGTTTAAACTCTTAGGATGCGGATGCATGTGCATGACACAGCCTTTTAAAAACACTCTTGCTACCCACCTCCTCCATCTCTAAATCCTTTTTTCCATTTTATTATTATTATTAGTCTTAGCTCATATTTATGACATACAATGTTTATATTTATTTTTGGTAGTTGGTACCTCTACGTGATGCCTTTTAAATCTTCCTGTTCTTCACTCTACTGCTGTAAGTCTTCTGGACACTTTCCCATTTGAAAAGGATCTATCTCCTTTTTTCTTTCTAGCCATCCTTTACTTTGCTCTTTGTTTGTACTTTGCCATACTCAGATGAGAACTACAATATGGCATTTAAATTTTCAAGCCTGATTTATTTCACTTAACATTATATTTTCCAGAAACAGCCATTTTTCTACAAATACCTCAAGTTTATCTTTCTTTATAGCCAAGTAGTATTCTATTATGTGTATATAACACATTTTCTTTATCCATTTGTCTGTTTATGGGCATACAGTCTGCTTCTAATATTCAGCTATTATGAATTCTATGGTTATAAATATTATTATGCAGGTATCATCAAATATAATATCTTTTAATGTTATTTTGGGAATAGAAGAGGAATAGCTGGGTCAAATGATATTTCTCATTTTAGTTCTTTCAGAAATATCCATACTGATTTTCATAATTGTTGTACTATTCATATTCCTACTAACAATACAGGAAGACTCCTTTTTCACCACAACTGTGTAGTTACTGGGGTAAATTTGCATTTCTTTAATGACCAGTGATGTTGAATATTTTTTCATATGTTTATTTATTGGCCATTTATACTTCTTATGAGAAATGTCTATTCATTTCACTCCCATTTCTTGATTGGGTCTTCTTTCTGGAAGATCTGGATTTTTTTTTTTTTTTTTTTTTTTTTTTTTTTTTTTTTTTTTTTTTTTTTTTTTTTTTTTTTTTTTTTTTTTTTTTTTTTTTTTTTTTTTTTTTTTTTTTTTTTTTTTTTTTTTTTTTTTTTTTTTT